>LPNX010166375.1:0-84769 GCA_001517045.1 Pseudotsuga menziesii
GAAGGCTCTAATAACCTCCCTAGGCCGAAACACCAAGATGACTACCCCAGCTTTGGAGGTGTGAGTGAAAAACTTAGAAATTATTAGTCGTTTGTTCAACGACCAATAATAACCAAGGGAAAAAACACTCTGGGCTAGTCGGCTTGATGCTCAAGTCTGGGAAGTCGAGCCTTTTATAAAAATTTAAATGCTAGGGCATTTTTTACAATTTCCCCAAGGGGGTATGAACATGTGTTACAAAAAATAAAATGACCCTGGAGGCCTGAAAGGACTTCTGAACTCTGAATATGAACAAGTATCTTGTTCATCACTGGCGGCTCACTGAAATTCCAACTAGGTGCATCCTAGTCGGTAACAGGTTGTAGCAACATATTTCCAAGTTTTTCAAACTTGAATCCAGATTCTATCTGCTTAGATAGAGGGGGGGCTTTTTCCAATGTGGTTTTTCCCCCATCTCCTTGTATTGAGCAGTTACTTTACTTTACTTGATGTAATGGGTGACCTATGATCTTAGTTACCAGGGCCCACAGATTGTCCAAGTTAGCATTCAGGGGGGGTGTTAGGATTATTAATCCTCTCTTGTCCAATTTGGTCATATGTCTAAATCAGGAATCATGTCTAAATCGGGAGTCCATCCAGTCTATTTTTAGTCACTAGCACCATTGGGTCCACTTGGCCTAATTGGGGCACATGTTTGAGTTACTAAAGTGTGGAGAACACTAATTGAGGCCTACTGCCACTGATTGCACTTACATGCATCAGTTTAGGAGCCTCCTAGATCAATCCCTACAATTTAGGAGCCACTGGGAATACCGATACCAACCAAAGTCAGTTGAGTTGATTTGGTGACTAGTCAAGCTAAGTTAGGAGTCAGTTACATTCAGGTCTAGTCCTCTACATTCAGTTAGCGCTAGGTTTGCATGGCTGCATGCCGGAGGGGCGCATTCCTCACCTACCACAGTCAGTTAGCCTCAATTAACACTGAATTAGACACTTGAGTTGTGTTTTAGAACTCCAATGAACTCCAATAATGATTTAGTCAAGGTCAGTTAACTATTGAGTCCTCCGATAATGATTTAGACAAGGTCTTAGTTACCTACAGTCAAGTAGAGTCTAATCAATTCGAATTTCCTCATGCGGATTCGAATTGCATGTGGCTATTTATCCATTGTATTACATTGTAATTTATCATCTAATTACTTTTTTATTAATGAAAGCATTCACCGTTGCAAGCCATTTTTGCACTATTTCATTCTTCAATTGCTGAGTAAATTGTGTGATCTATCTTGTGAGTTGTGTGTTTGTCCACAGATCTATGTGCTCAATTTAATAGAATCAAGATAATCATCAACCAGGCAATGAGGATCTGCAATGGATTCATAGATGAGAGATTCAACTTTGGATGGTTCCTGATAGTGATCATTTTGTTCTCCTTTATTTGTGCCTTCCTGCACTAATGATGACAAGATTTTAATAAGTTCCCCTTCTATATCAATATCAAGGTCGTAATCCTGAAGGGTTGAGATTTGATCATTGTCACTCTCTTGCATCGAAGAGTCATTCAAAGGCATGTCCACTGTTGGATCGGGAGAGGAGGAATCAATTTGATGAGGAAAATCGTCAGTTATCTCATTATGGTTATCCTGATCATCTTCATCAGATTGATCCTCAACAACACAATCATTATTTGGATGTATGGATTTATCAATGCTTTTACCCCATTCTTTTCTTAATAAATCGGTAAACGTGTCGTATCCAATGATGGATCCTGGTGCTAACATGTATAACCAATAATCGACGTTACCTCCTAAGGATTCACAAAGGGCTCGCATATAGACATCTTCATGTTCTGCGCCAATGGATTCCATATAACACCAACAAGCATCCAAGTGGCTTTCAATTGATTCGGTTAAATTTGCAAAGAAACGAGGAAACCCTTCAATGTATCTTTTTAGCATAGGATGAGATGCCTCATAGAGTTCAGAGAAGTCCAGACAAGATAAAAGTTTCCTTTTAAGCTTGATTGGATTTTCCTTGATTTCATTGAAAAATTGGACGAATAAATTCGAGTTCATTGTGATTTATGGGATGGGTTCGCTTTTCAGTGGAGTCGCGTTGTTGAGATCTCTTCAGGATTTACGGGACGTTCTAGGAACTTAAGATTAATACGTTGGGTATGGTCCTCAGTGGAGTCGCCAGGTGAACCACACAAGTAATTCACCGAAAATAGATATGTCGTGGGAAAAGGTGAGGTATGTTGAACCAAGGTAGGCCTCTACCTCCCCGACGACGGCGCCAAAATGTTATCACCAACCTTGTAGTTGCCTATGTGAGATGGATCCAGGATGGACGGTAGAGGGACAAGCAACTAGGGAGGTGGAACCAAGATTGCCTCGACTTCCAAATGAATGGTTGTCATGCCAATCGAGGCAATCTTCACTTTATGTTATCTTAGCCCAAGACAACAAAGGGGGAGACCCAGATCTACTCCTGACAGGAGAGACCAAACCTAGACACAAGATCAGATCAAGTGGACTTGAGGTGCAAGGTGTTGGAAACCCTAGATCTATGGATGACATCACTAAGTGAACCAAGGCTTAGAAGATATGAGATTTGATCCAAAGCTGGGACACAAGTGACCTATGAGTTAAATACTACATCTAGGGTTAAGGTACTAGCCGGAGGCGAAGATATCCACTGCCTTGGGAAACATAACCAATGCAGGGAGGGTAGCAACAGGACCGGGGCTATCTAGTACCGATGGATAGACTCGAAGGAAGATATGACAATGCCAAAGCACACGAGTCACCTAGGAAGAGGTCAAACTACAAGAAAAAGAGGCAAAAGAAGGGGTAGCGCAAGCATTGGAGATCAGTGCTTGTTAGATCTAGGGCACTTTCTGCCCAGCATTGGAGGAGACCCACCTGGGATTTAGCCCGATCTACAAACCCAAAATGGTATTTTGCCGGAAAAATCAAATCACGAGAAAAACTTAGCAGCATGGGTGATAGCACTAGGATTTGGCAGCTAGTTTTTCAAATATAGGGCAACCTGGTCACTTCTAGCTCAGCGTTGATGAAGATTCCTTTAGAAGATGACCCGATCTATGAAACCCAGAAAAGGTTTGTCCCAAGATCAAGCGGTTTGATCCTTAATATTATTGGTTTTTTTTATATTTTTAGGGTTTTGAGCAATAAAAACGGAGTATGCATGTCAATGGATTGAAACCACGGAAGAAGATCACTGGCCTATGGATCTTACCTGGAAAACCTTGTAGATGCCTTGATGATGATGATCCCTACTATCTCGATCAATTTGAGAAGTTTTGAGTGAGTTCTAAGTCCAGCGTTTTGCCCCAAGAAACCAATGCACCCTCTCTCCTGCACAACAAACGTCAACCATATCAGATTTGCTGCATCATGAGAAAAAAGCAAATGCTACAGAAAAATAGCAAGATGAAATCATAGATCGCATTGATACTAATGAAAACCCCCTGATACAAGCGAAGCCAATCCAAGCGAGTTGAGGAGCCCCTGCAAAAACGCCCAAGCTGAAGTCGCCCTCCTGTAGACAAGACAAAGATTCCCAAAAAATATATATAGATCTCACAACAAATTCCCGAATGCTAGGAAGCAAAAGATTTTCCAATCACCATTGAAGAACACCCAAAAAAGCAATGGTTCCTAAAAGTTGGTAGGGTAGTTGTTCTTCGATGGTGATTGGAAAATCTTTTGCTTCCTAGCATTCGGGAATTTGTTGTGAGGTCTATATATTTTTTTGGGAATCTTTGTCTTGTCTACAAGAGGGCGACTTTAGCTTGGGCGTTTTTGCAGGGCCTCCTCAACTCGCTTGGATTGGCTTCGCTTGTATCAGGGGGTTTTCATTAGTATCAATGCGATCTATAATTTCATCTTGCTATTTTTCTGTAGCATTTGTTTTTTTGTCATGATGCAACAAATCTGATATGGTTGACATTTGTTGTGCAGGAGAGAGGGCGTATTGGCTTCTTGGGGCAAAACGTTGGACTTAGAACTCACTCAAAACTTCTCAAATTGATCGGGATAGCAGGGATCATCATCATCAAGGCATCTACAAGGTTTTCCAGGTAAGATCTATAGGTCAATGATCTTCTTCCATGGTTTCAATCCATTGACATGCATACTCCATTCTTATTGCTTAAAACCCTAAAAATATAAAAAAACCAAAAATATTAAAGATTAAACCACTTGATCTTGGGACAAACCTTTTCTAGGTTTCATAGATCGGGTCATTCCCTAAAGGAATCTTCATCAAAGCTGAGCTAGAAGTGACTAGGTTTCCCTAGATCTAAAAAACTGGCTGCCAAACCCTAGCGCTATCACCCATGCTGCTAAGTTTTTCCCGTGATTTGATTTTTCTGGCAAAATACCTTTTTGGGTTTGTAGATAGGGCTAAATCTCAAGTGGTTCTCCTCCAACGCTGGGCAGAAAGTGACTCCATTGCCCTAGATCTGACAGGCCCTGATCTCCAACCCTTGCGCTACCCCTTCTTTTGCCTCTTTTTCTTGCAATTTGACCTCTTCCTAGGTGACTCGGATGCTTTGACATTGTCATATCTTCCTTCGAGTCTATCCATCGATACTAGATAGCCCAGGTCCTCTTCCTGCCCTCCCTGCATTGGTTATGTTTCCCAAGGCAGTGGATATCTTCACCTCCGGCTAGTACCTTAACCCCGGATCTAGTATTTACCTCATAGGTCACCTGTGTCCCAACTTTGGATCAAATCTCATATCTTGTAAACCCTAATCCAAAGCCTTGGTTCACTTAGTGATGTCATCCGTAGATCTAGGGTTTCCAACACCTTGCACCTTATGTACCTCAAGTCCACTTGATATGATCTGGTGTCTAGGTTTGGTCTCTCCTGTCGGGAGTAGATCTGGGTCTCCCCCTTTGTTGTCTTGGGCTAAGATAACATAAAGTGAAGACTTCCTCGATTGGCGTGACAACCATTCATTTGGAAGTCGAGGCAATCTTGGTTCCACCTCCCTAGTTGCTTGTCCCTCTACCGTCCATCCTGGATCCATCTCACATAGGCAACTACAAGGTTGGTGATAACAATCTGTATGAATGAATCCCAAGGTCTAGTGAGAGCATTGAGAGCAGTCATAATTATTTCATCTTCATCAAGGGAGTCTACATTGGCTTCTAGTTGCTCCTTGAACTGGGAGACCCTTGTGAAGTAGTCTTGAATGGATTCTCCTTGGGTCATCTTGGTACTCTTCAATTGAGCTCTCAAATCCATCTTTCTATTGATGTTCCTTCCTTCATACATTCTGGATAGGGCATCATACATTTCCTTTGGGGTCTCTTTGGATGAAACTTGAGGAATCAAGTGATCTTTGATAGAAACAACAATGATCCTCATTTCCCTAATCAGGACTTTCTTGTGCTTCTCCTTAGCTTCATCTTCTTCAGGTTCTGCAACTTCTACTTTGATGTATTTGTCAAGATCATTCTCTCTAAGAATGAAACCAGTCCTATATTTCCATGCTCGGAAGTTTTCTATTCCTTCTAGCTTGTCCTCAAGCTTAGTGCTTGGGGCCATCTTATCCAGGAGGGCACTAAAAAATGAAATTTCTGAAAATGCAAAACTGACCTTACTAGGAGATGCGCTTGAATGAGGCGATTTGGTTGGTACACTTGGTTTCTGGAGATTCCAAGTCTTCACTTCTCAAAATTGACTTGCGAGATTGCAGTTTTGTAGTTTTTTGCAGTGTAGTCAGACTCTTTGAATACTCGCGAGTCTTGTCGAGTCTTGCCAAGCGACCACCAAGACAAGTACTCTTGACATACTCGCAGGGTAAACTCGCCACTCGCCGAACTCGTCATTTACTCGCTAAACTCGTCACTTACTCGCGAGTCCGTTGACTGTTTGACCGTCGCTTTTGAATTTTGAAGGGAACGCGGGGAGGGAATAAGCCCCCGAAACAACACCGCTCTCCACTATCATCTTATTGAATAGTTTGGCTTCCCCTGAGTTGTTCTCATTTCCCCCCTAGCTATTATCAATTTATCAGTTGTTTATGTGCTTGGAATTTTGGAAGTGTGCGTGCACCGAGGAAGCTCGCTAACACTGGTCTGAGCATTTTCAATTTTTTATTGTTTTCATTGAACTTCTATACTTTGGATTTTATAAATGTAAGGTGATGACGCGGCCATTGGTAGTTTGGTTGATGAATGCGATTGCTCGTGGTTAGGATAGGATGATGATAGTGTATTTTTTACAATTTTCTTTTTCATTTTTTTAATATTTTTAATAATTGTTAATTAATGAAATTTTCTTATCAGCTTTTTTTTTAATAATTTTATGGTTTGTATAATTTGTAATTAATAATTATATCTTGTGATTTCAAGTGAGAAAACACTTCTCGTTAAAATGCATTGCTATGTCTTTTTATCAGTTTTTTGAATTGTTATATGCTTATATATTAAATTTTAATTTTTAATATATATGTTTATATATTATTTTTTAAGTTACTACATTTTTAATTTTTTTCATGTTTGCCGAGTATTTGCCGGGTCTTATCCGAGTCACCGAGTCTGCCGAGTCCCAAGCCAGCCGAGTATTTGCCGAGTCCGAGTCTGACTACATTGGTTTTTTGGTCCAATGCCAAACTAGGGTTTGACTTTCTCGAATATCTAACCACTCAAAAATTTTGATCCAGGGCTCAATAGATGTGCTCTAGGGAGGCACAAATTTCTATGCAATCAGATCTTCAAAATTCCAATTTTGACAGAAACCCTAATTTCTTGCCGAAGGGAGAGGAGAGAGAGTTTCACCTTGTGAAAGTTGTTCTATTCAGGCTAGCTCTAATACCATGTTAAGATTCCATATGCTTAGCTAGATATCATTAGTATTCAATTCAATTACACAACAATAGCATATGCAGGATCACTGAAAGAAACACAATCACAAGATAGACACAGATTTATCATAGGAAACCCTCAAGGGGAAGAGAACCCAACAAAACTTCCTCTATATAGATGTATCAAAAGTACAAAGATAAAACCCCAAACAACTGCTCCTTCACCTTGATGATATGTGTCTCTCTCTCTCTTATGCGCTATCCACAAGTGAGTGTGTGTCAAATGAGGAACACACTTCCTCTATTTATACTCTTTCTTTCACTTGACTTTTTCCCTAATAGGTCAGCCCCAACAAACTTACTGGGCCGACTTCACCTAGGAAGACACAAAAGAATATAATATTATATTCTGGAGGGTTCTATTGACCCGACTTACAACGAAGGTTTTACCTCATGACTCTATGATAACTAAATACAATAGTAACATCTCGACGAAGGAATAAAACATCTTCGCTAGGTTACAACAATAAAATACATTTATAATATTCTTTGAAGTTACAATATTTCAACAGTAATGATGGTAGACATATTACTTCAAGCTTTAGCTGACACTCTTCGGGAAACTAGGGGGAATATCCACATTCAGGACCAAACATCGGGGGCAACCGACCGGAGAGGTCAAGGCTTCAAAATCCAACTCACCTAAGCTCAGGAACCAACACCAGTGGGTTCTCCTAGCCCAGAAGGATCAAGGCTTCGGCATGTTTTGTTGCACAACTCAGAGCCGAGACACAAAAAAACATGGGATCTATCATGCAAAGGGGTCAAAGTAGGGAAAATGATCTTCAATCTTATAGGTCTCAGTCAATCATAAGTCATGGGAAAAAGAACAATTATGGATGAACTGGATGGATGGGGGCAAGTGATACATGGATCCAGCAAAGCTCTAGAGTCTAAAGGTTGTACAAAGCATGGCTTAAACAATAATCTTCAAAATTAGACTCTTTAATCATTTCTTAACATAGGTTTAAGCATCAGTATATATATATGTATAAGCATAGGTCACCATGATCATCCTAGCATAATAAGCCTAGGTGTTTAAAATACATCACAAGCAAAAGCTTACCAAGGAGCCATATACCTGACTCACCATATACCTGTCTCCATCTGATAAGCCCCTCTATAACTATGTACCATATATGATCTGCTACTATGCTCAATGAACTAGGTCAGCACTGAAATCTTCTCAATGGCCAAGGAAATCTCAGTCCTAGCAAGGAAATACTGCTAAGCAAGGCTCTGAAATGGATGAGGCTGTAAACCCCATCTTAATGAATAGCTTGGAAAAACAAAGAGATCAATCTTTATGATGCATCATGGTATCCCAGCTGCAATATATATGTGATAACAGTTACTAAGGTGACAATGGGTAACACCTCTGAGTTGTGGTTGGGATAGCATTGTTCTTTTGGGATTTAATCACACATGCTAGTTTGATTTGTAAAAGGTCCTAACTCCATCACACAATTGGATTGGCACTAATCTTGGCAATCCACCATCCTTGAAATTCTAAAGAACATCTTAAACTTATTTTCTAGAGGCTTCCCCCCTTGTGCTAGAAAAGAGTTGGCCTAAAAAGAGAGGAAGAGCTGTTGTGGTGACAGTGTGCAACCTCCCTAAGTTCCTCTAGGGTTTGCACGTTGTTCAGGGACTTGAGTATCCTTGAGTGCAGGTCTAGGAGCTAGCAAGACAAAAGATGACAAGAAAAATATTATTTACCCTACAAGATTTACGCAGATAATAGAATTATGGTTTTTTATTTTATCAAAGAAAATACAAAAGTTTAAAGACCTGGAATTTGTTGGTGACAGATTCTTTTATTTCTTTTACACTCAAAATGGATAACTGCAAAGTCTATATAATCACCCTGCATATAAATGTTTGTAAATCTCCTTTTAAAAAAAACATAATCTATTCTGAATTTTTCACTTTATTTTCCCAATTGAAATCCTATGGCCAAGAAACATATGTCTGATATTTCTAATCTAGGAATAAATTTAGCACTCAGAATATTTGGCAGGCTGTTTTAAACATTACCTGTCGTGGACCAAGTCCTACTTCTGAAAATCTACGTTTCATTTCAGCAACTGATGATTCTTCCCATGATGGAACCCTCCCCTCTGGGTCAGCTGCTTCAACATCAGTTCGTCCAAACTGCCTATCAAAGAGTCCCCACTGAAGGGAGAGAAAGTTCAGTACGGGCTATCATGATCAACCATGCATTCCATTCACGTGTCTAAAATATTATCAAGTGAGAAAATATTGAGACAAACAAAAAAATTATGGAAACTAACTTGCAGTCGAATGCCATTGACTAGTGGTTCCCTTATAGACATGGGACTGAATCACTCATCATGATGCATTTAGTCCCAACAAACCCACCCTAGTGTATTTCTGTAGTAATAAATAAATCAAGTAAAAATACAGCTGTGATGCAATACTAAAATACAACTATGATGGGATATTCATAAAAAAATATTATGCCAAAATATATGCCACCAATCCTCTATGTAGTTATCCTGCAGACATACATGCTTAGTTACAAAATTTATTTAATTTTCTCCTTTATTGATATTTGGCATGTTCTCATCTTGGATGCATGGATGCACTTTAGATTCTTAGAATTTATATCTTGAGGGACCTTTGGGTCTGTCAACATTCCTACCTGCACTAGGAATCGGCAGGGAAGTCAAGCATTTTCAAAAGATTTCCAGCACATACATGCAGTGCCTTCAACGTGCATGTGGCCAAGCACTTTCATAAAGACCTATTTTTTGGTATGCCTCAGGTTTTAGAAGTATCTATTTTTAGAACTTATTTTAGACATGTCTAGTTTTGGAAGTAGGGGATTCATGTATGCAAGTGCTACTCTTAGTGAATGAGGGCAGTTTTCTATTTTTAGAGAGTGCTTCTTTTTATTATTTTGGGATGAGTTGGCATGTTGACCAAGTCAATGAGATGCCCAACTTGAGGACAACTCAGCTATCCTATTTCCTTGCTTTTCAGATCTATTTTCAGCATGGATAGGTCATTTCACCGGAGGATAAGATTAGTACTTTGAGGAGCTAATCTTGACCTAAGGAAGGTGCCCAGCTTGAGGATAAAATCAGCTTAAATCTTGTGCTCTTTCCAAAGGCAGATTCATTCCATATTCAGCCAAAGGTGCTGTTTTGTGATTGATTTAGATGCCAATTTATGCCAGTAACATCTCTGTTCATGCATCACGGGATCACTGCCCTTTTTCTGCTTGATTTAGCATCAAGTTGAGTCATGGAAGGCGCTGCTTTTCTTGGGTTTAGTTGCGGTCATTAAGTGAAAAGAGAGGCATTGTTTTGAGTTATTATCAGCACATGAAAATGATGTTACGTGCAGGTTAAGGGTTCCACATCAGCAGACCTAAATCGGCTCTCCAAGCCAACATATCACATGCAAGATCAACCAGCTAAGATAGTGTTGCTTTTAATGGGTGCCTCTTTTGTCACTTTTTGAACCTATTAACCTCCTTAAACCAATCTTTTCTCCTAGTTTTTACGCCATTTGGTCACATACATCTAATATATTAATATATTGTCAGCCCATTGCACATATAACCGAAGCTATGATGGATTGTTCCTTGAATGATTAATTGTTTATTTATATGATCTTAGAATATAGTTTAGACTCTAGAGTTTTATAAAAATAAAAGACTTGCACATATAAACAAAGATTAAGGGACAGCGTACAGTCAAGTGAAGACAAGGTTCAATTTGATTTCTAGGAGTATCAAGAATTTATGATATGAAGGGCATTGTACCCTTTCTCAACCAACTGTCCTGGAATATATGTATGCATTTAATGTAAACTGTGAACTTCCCAGCTTGGGCGCAGTCTTGAAAGCATCTATGCATTTAGACTCTAGAGTTTTATAAAAATAAAAGACTTGCACATATAAACAAAGATTAAGGGACAGCGTACAGTCGAGTGAAGACAAGGTTCAACGTACAAGTCTACAGGAATATTTGATTTCTAGGAGTATCAAGAATTTAAGATATGAAGGGCATTGTACCCTTTCTCAGCCAACCGTTCTGGAATATATGTATGCATTTAATGTAAACTGTGAACTTCCCAGCTTGGGCGCAGTCTTGAAAGCATCTTGTGTAACTAATTGGAAGTATATAGGGTCTTTTTAATTGACAGTTTAAGACATTTATTATAGAAAGATGCCATCTAAAGTACTATATATCATTGATCTCTGTTCATTTGAGGAGGTTGCTACTCCACTATAAATAGTTCTGTATCCAGTTTTAAGTTTGCATGATATAGACGTTCAGTTCCAGTCCATAGCATGATTCGGCTGACTCTTGGACGGGGCCTACTCTAAGCGATACGCTCCTGTAGATTGTTGTCCATATCGTTATTTCTATTTGAATGTGTGCTTTGCTTGGTTCTTTGTTATAAATTTCAATTCGTTGATCTAAAAGCTGTTAACGCTATAATTGATCATACTACAGAGCAGGGTATTCGTATGCCTTTATATTGAAACGTCACAAATTGCCATCGGTTTGATTAAAACATAGTGTACATGATTCTTTATCGATTATCGACTTCCTTTATGATTTGTTTTGAATGTATAGTGTAGACCGTAACTATATTTTCTGTAGCATCATAATTCGATAGAGTTGTAGAGAACTTCACTTGATTCGAATTGCTCTGATTAAGTTTCTTGTAGCGTAATTTGCTAATTATGATTTATTTGTGGTTCACATAAATATCCATTGTTGATAGCATAGACACTAATCGAATTTCCAAGAGCATTATGTTATCCACTAATTTTGCACTTAGTGGATTTTTCGGTGAGCCGCCAGAGCATTGAACAAGTCACTTGTTCATGATCAAAATTCATAAGTCCGCCAACCTTTTCCCGGGACTCTGTTCAGAGCTTTTTGTAAATACATGTTCATACGCCCTTGGGGAGATTGTAAAAAATGTCCTAGCATTTAAATTTTTATAAAAGGCTTGGCTTCCCAGACTTGGGCATCAAGCCGACTAGCCCAGAGTGCTTTTTCCCTTGGTTATTATTGGCTGTTGAACAAACGACCAATAATTTCTGAGTTTTTCATTCGCTCCTCCAAAATTGGGGTAGTTGTCTTGTTGTTTCGGCTTTGGGAGGTTATTAGAACCTTCGTGTCAATGTTTTTTTGCCATGCTAGGCATTCCGATTGAGTCGTATAAACATGTACTAAGTCCCCCTAGAGTTTCGTTGGATTCCGTGAAAAATTATTTTTTTTCGTTTTTTAAGCCATGTTTTAATGGTTTAAATGGAAAATTTCAAAATGTAATAAATGGATGATCCGGAGTCCGTTTTCGGCATGGTTGGGCTTATTTTCAAGCCTGGAGCATAATCTTTACCTCAAGAGCCACTTTCACCATCAGTCGGGCATCCGAGACATCCCGTGAAGTAGTATTTGACTAAAAATGCATCAGGATGACATTTAAATGCTAAAAATGGACATTTTGCACAAAAATCCAAATTTAGAAAAGTCAAAATAATTTTTTTTATGAGAAGGTGACATGGCATGGGTCCCATAAGGAGTTACGACCCTCTTCTACTTAGTGGAAGTTAAAGCATTGTTTTAAAGTATGGTTTTGAATTAATATGAAGGAATGGATGACGTGAGGGTGAGGAAAGGACTCGCTTATGTGGAGAAATGGTGAGTGGGTGAGGGTGGACCCCTCCCCACTTAAGAAACTTTATATTATTTTTAAACCATTGTCCAAGCAAATCATTCCATGGTGTGGAATGAGTTAATTCTTTGGTGGGGTGACGTCAACCATTAAAGGTGCTTACGCTAGCAAGAGTGGAGGGTGCGATGGTATTAAATGTGGGCCACTTACACATAAAAAATATATATGGTATATCCTATCTTCCCAATGCTACGAATGGTTTCAAGTTATAATGGGTGACGTCAACTCATGGAGGGGAAGAGTCACGCTAGCATGGGAAAGTGATATTGGAGGCTAGCGAATGGAAAGGGGGTGGACCCCTCCTTAATTCTTTATTTATTGCAAAATTTTGGTTTGGTTTAAACGAAGCCTTCATTTAATTATGCCTTCACGCCAATTCCAATGTGCCGTACCATTCGCATGAGGAAGAGGCTCATGTGTGGCGAGTTTGGTAAGGTTTTTTGGTGATGTGGCCCTTAGGGATTGAGTTGGTAGCGGAGGTGGCGTCTACCTCTTTAGTTCCTCTTCAATTCAACTCAGTTCAAGCTGAGCTTAACTAAGCTTGATCTCTGGTTCATTAAAAGCCTCTAGGGCTTGGTTTTTTGTATAAATAGAGGTGCTTGGCACTCTCTTCTGATGGAGATTTTGGGGCATGAACACTCTGCCAAAATTATTGTAATATTTATTTGAAGTTGGAATAAAGTTGTGACTTTGGAGGTCCATGCATGAGTTATTGGAGTTGTGGATTCACATTGTCTTTGGTGATATCTTTCTTACCCTGCCTTTTCAATTATTAAATCATTATTCATTATATACTCTAGTAGGGTTAACAATCTAGTTTATGAGTATCTTGTTTGGATTTGATATTGTTTGTAAGGGTTTTGCAGGGATCATCAGGGGTGAAGGACAAGCTTGAGATCAAGCTCTTCTTCATGAACCAGTGGCTTTTTTCATCTAACTCTTTCATTTTGCAGGTTCTTCTAAACACTCTCCAATCCAAGAAAGAGACATAACAATCACAGATTCTCCTTCTCTCCATCAACAAAGTTTCAAAAACATATTTGGTTACCTAGATCTACGAACTTCCCTCTTCTAGTTCTCTTATTTACCCCTTGATTTTCTCGATTTCTTGCTTGCTAGCCTCTTCTTCCTTGCTTTGTTTGGCTTGCCTTTACCTTCTCTTCTTCGCCGCCCTCTTTTCACTTTAGTTTGCAGCCCATTTTCTTCACTTTGGACAGCCCTCTTTTGCCCTAGTTTTTGGCCCTATCTTTCTCTTTTTTGGACAGCCATCTTCATCTTCTTTTGCTACCCCGTTTTCACCTTTTTTGCAGCTCTTTGATTGTTTTCTTCACTACCCTGTTTTTGTTTTTTTATGACAGCCATCTTCTTCCTCTTTCGCTGCCTCGTTTTTCATTATTTTTTGCATTTTTTGGTCATCTAGTTCGTTGCCCTATTCTTCCCTTCTCTTGTTTTTTATTGCATTTTTGTCTTCCTCCCTTTCTCCTCTCCTTTCTTGTTTGTTTCAGCCTTTTTTTGCCTCATCCGTTTTGCTTTTTTATCTTCTTCTTTCCCTTTTTTTGCAAGTTTCAAGAAAAGTTTTGAATAAAAAGTAAATCACTCTTCTTTTTTACATAAAGTTCAATAATAAAAAGTTGTATGCTTTCCTTCAAAAGTCCTTTCAAAGGTTGAATTTCTAAAGGCAAGTTGTATAATCTTAATAAAATATGTTTGTTTGAGTGGGGTTTTTAAGTCCCCACTCTCATCCTCCCCCATTTGGGGAGGTTTGTGTTGTTTTCATCTTCTTATGTGCTTAGATTATATGTGCTTGTGCTCATAATATTTGCATCATTTCTTTTAGAATACTAATTGTTAGATTAGCATATTTGATTCATTGAATAAATTGATTACTTCATCTCTCGATTTTGTATCTTTCATAAGTAAATCAACTACCTAACATTCATAAATCTCTTGAATCTCACCATAAGGTGGATAAAAAATGCTCTCTATCGGAGAGTCTAATAAACCATCTTCACTTTACTTTCATGCATCTTATTGTTTAATCAAGTTAATGGATTAAGTAAGACTCTTGAACTTGCAGAAACACAAATCAAGAGCACTCTCTATCGGAGAACATCATTAGTCTTGCATAATCCTTGCATTAGGCATCTAGATTAGATAAGACTCTTGAACCTTTGTCATACAACAAGGTCAGGAGCGCTCTCTGTCGGAGAGTTTAATTAATTGACTTAATAAAATCTTTCAACTCACACTCCCTCTAATTAATTTACTTCGTTGATCTCCTTCACTTAGTATGCTCTGCCGACTTTCGAGTTGGGCTCGTACTCAGAACGGTGAACGGACTTGCTAAGACCGCAATAACAACATAATTAAAACTTTTCCCCCCATAACAAACGCACCGACGTTGTCTCGATAAAATACTCAAGTAGTGGGCAAATTCCAAGTGTGGGCACCGGGCAACCCAATCTGGACACAGTTGGTTAAGTTATTGAACACCTAGCTGTGATTCCAGACAGATCCGTCATGTCCTCAAATAGAGCCACTGAAGGTATTTCCGGTTAGGATTTCCAGACACCTTAAGCAAGATCACCTTTAAAATCTTTAAAACTTACCAAGAACACTCGCACAACCTAACATTCATCGGTTTAAGTTCCAGACTTGTGTTTATTTCTTTCAGCGCATTTCAGTTTCAACGACTCCATAAGGCACTGGTCCGTGTTTTGTTTTGCATAATTATATGATCAATTGTCTATGGCTTAATATAATTGTTATCACTGAATGCATACTTGATGTCTAGAACTTAAATTCATCTTTTAATTTCTCATTGCAACGTGGATTGCCTTTTTGATCTTGCTTCATATTCATAATAAATAAAACACATTTTAATCGCAATAACTCCTAAAAAACACCCATCCGCATCCGCAACCTTCAAATACACTTTAACAACTTAAGATCCTTAGAAAACTCTTTTGTAGGGACTACCTCCCTTGGCTTCGTTAAGAGTTAGCCTAAACGGATGAGCCAGGAGTAGGTGACAGTACCTAGCTCTGTGCTTGCCCTCAAGGTCACACCTCTCCCACTTTCCTAAGTGAGGAGACAACTTTCAATTGATTTCTGCTGTTGGTGTGCAATCGGCGAACAACACGTTACTCTGTTTTCATATAATTACTTTGTTTGCATAGATTTGTAAATGACACTAAATATTAGTTACTTCACTTCAATTCCCGTAGCGTAGTTCATTAGTAACGATTTCTTTGTAGTGTAATTTGCTAGTAATGATTCTCCATAGCATAGTAATTCATTGTATTTTCAATATTATACGTAATAGATTCGATAGCTTGCTATAGCATACAATTACTTTGTTCTATAGATTTACATCCAACTAGAACTTGCTTGGTATTGGTATATATATTTCTTTAGAGAAACGTCTTGTATACCTTAGATATGCTTGATCATATTTAAAAAGACTAAGAAGATGACTGTATATATAGTTTCCAGATTGCATAATAAAGGGAATATGAAATGCTAGAAAACCATGGATTCTTATTTACAACAGAATAATATCAACCCACTAATATAGTCACATAACCCCAAGCATAGACTTTGGATAAATTAGGAAGAATAGTCATAGGAAACCAATAACAAACCAGTCAAATTCAAGAAACTTACTCCGTACACACAGTACTAGTGTCTCATCAGCTCAAACGAAGCCTGGGTTGACATAATAAATGAACTATTGAGCCATGAAATTTTAGCCATCCTTTGGATGTGTTACACCCCAGATTCTCCGTAACGCACCCTACCAAATGTACTAAAGAGGGTGATCTTCTTGCGATTGTAAAAGGCCAATATGGGGCTTGTTTATATAAAAGTGTTGGTCTAGCGAGGCTCAAGCCCTGTGGTCAAGGTCATGGCAAGTCCTTTTGGTCCTCATTTCAAGGAGTGTTGGTCTTGTGGCTCAGCTGACTACACCTTGATGAGTAGAGCTCTTCATCATGTCAGGCATTTATGCCCTGGGTGGGTATATAGTGCACCTTGGGATGAATCCATTAGGGCACATAGCTTAGGTGCTCCTAGCCACACTTATGGTTTTATGCTTTGTAGAGGTGATTGCATTTGTAAGAGTTGTCACGCCCGCTCTAGATCCCTTCATTCATACCCCTTTGGACCTTATTTTGCTATGTTACTCCTCCCTCTTAGTCCTCTTGGTCAAAAAGAGCAAGTCGTCCACCTTAAAAGCAAGCTTATGGGGGCCGTACCAACCTAAGGAGGGTGTTAAGGGAAAAAGACACATGTTGGGGTTAGAGATGGGGCATGGCGTTCTCCTTCCAAACTCAACTCTTCATCATGTTGAAACATATCATTAAATTTTATCACTATTTTATCTTTTATGAAGTTTAGTCCCAAAATTATGGGTTACAAACCCTTAAACATCATTAAAATCCATTTTAAAGACAAATTAGGTAGGTTGGACTAGAGGAGGTATAAAGTTAGCATTTTTCCTTATAAATAAGACATTTCTACCTCATTTGTAATCAAGATCATGGTATCAAAATAATTCATTCTTATTTTCACTTGTGTACACGAGAGATTACAGCCTGTGGACCTCCTTTCTTGGCTTTTCTATGGTTTTTAAGGAATAAATTTTGATGATTGAAGCTTCTTTACAATCTTCCAAGGCTATTCTAAGGTAAAAGGATTCTTGAGGCTATTTCTCTTCTTTCTCTCTCAATTGTCTTGCACAACGAAAGGCATCCAAGGTAGGAGCAATTTAGGGTTTTATACATGATAGTTTAGCCTTGTTGAGTATGACATCTCTCTTGAAGGGTCTCTCTTGTTTTAGGCCTTGGCATCTTGTCTTCCCTAATTAGGTCATGAAGAAAATAAATGACATTAACATGAAAATTTCCATTCACACATTCTGCGAAACACTTGAATATCTAGGGTTTATTATTAAAAAACTACTTATAAACTTGAAATACATTAAGGACCGAGGATAGTGGACATAAGCACATAATATAAATGACAAGAATCATACTGCAAAAACGAGCGACCAAATACCAACTCCAATCCCTCCAAAATGACCCAAGCATCCCAACATTCATTTTAAATAACTCAATCTCCAAGAGAATCCCTTCCAAATAATGTTTTAAGGGTTGTAAATGTTATCAATACGAGTTGATTAATTAGATGTGAGGGATTAATGAATGCACAATACCACTTTTTATATCCCCAAGTCTCAGACTAAGCTACGAGGAGTAGAGCATACACGGTAGAGGCAAATGTTTGTTCCGATTAGGGAAAGAAAATAACAAATATACAGCCCTTCAAGGACGGATTGCGTTCTTGCGTTGCAAGATAGTCAAATAAATTTAATTCCAAACATAAAATAAACATGAAAAAAGATGAGTTTTCTAATTACTACAACCAAGAATCTCTTTCAGGCCTGGATGTCGTACTCGGGAAAGCAAGGCTGGGTAAGTACTTGGTTATTTTAGAAGAAATTATAAACTTGAAAGAAACAATGATTGTTCTAGAATGATTAAAGCTAACCTACAGAAAACAGTCACACCACTTCAAGTACAGATACGGGCTTCCCCCAAATGGGGGAAGAGCTGTGTGGGAGTCGTAATCCTACCTGCTCTTTATTCAAATTAGTTACAATAATGTTGAAAAGGAAAAGCTCTTTTTTGATCCTTGAAAAATGGGTCAAAAGGGACTTTTCAAGTGCTGGGAAGAAAAAGAATGGAGGAGAGGGAAGGTAGATGGATCGTGGGTGCTTCGGATGGCCAAAAACTTGATTTTTCAATAACACCTCCCTCTCTTTTTCCTTCGACCTGCTAAAAACCAACAAGCTAATGAAGCAAAGTTAGTGGGTTAATGCTTTAAAAATACATAAAAAATACACTACTTAAGTACTTGTAAAAATTGGAAAATTTTGGGACTTTTAAGTAGGAAAGGAACTATTGATTTATATCTAATACTAGAGATAAAACTTGCAACTTTTAGATCTGAACTTATGCAAGTAATTAGGAATGATAAAACACTTTAGATTTGATTTTACTTGCGAACATTAAGTAACCGAGAGAGAGAGAGAGAAATTTTAGGAAGGAGAAGAAAAACTGCTCAAGTCTTGAATCTTTCTTGCAAGATTGGAAGGATCTTTGATGCGGGAAATGAATACTTATGTGCTCGTTTCAACCTATAATCCAAAGCAAAGGAGATGCAACCAAGCCCAACCTTTTGCTCGGGATAGTAATCTGCACACTTATCAAGCTTGCACAAAACGAATTAGATCTAGTACACCCCATAGTTAGAAAACCAAAAGATCATGAAATATAACCGACTAAAGCATGGACTCTTAGATTGCTAATAGCAAGAAAGTAAATAAGCATATTGACAACTGCAAATGCTTATCCTACATGCTACAAAGAGCACTCTGTTACCAACTTTTTGTACCATAGTTGGGTTACTTGAGGAGCCGCCGGTTGACAGACATGTTCAATGTCTGATTCCAGTGTATTAGTTGATCCGTCTTCATGTCTAGACAAAATTGGCTAGCCAGTTTTTGATTTGAATAATTTTGACAATGGCCCTGCGGGGTTTGTAATAAAATGTGCTAGTAGGGTATTTTTGAGTGGTTCGGTCTCCTTAGACGTAAAATCTCAAATAAGGTATTCCAGGGAGTTTTTTGCCCTTGACAATTATGCTTTGCCTATAGCCGAGTATAATTGACGAGGTTTTCTCCCGCTTCCTACAAAGCTGGAATGCCCGATGTTGAATTTTGGGCCTTGGGGGGTTATTAGAGCCCAACTGAGTGTTATAAACCTACTAGGCATTATTTAAGTAGAGCATGGTCTTGTCCTAAGTCATCAGGACCTTTAAATTTTTTTCAAAAAAAACTTTTTCGAACGGGAAAAAAAAATTTAAATTTTTTTTTAAAATTTTAAATTTTCCCTAAGTTTTTTAATTAATTTTTCCATAAATTAAAGGAAAAAACCTGTTTGTAATAAATCAGTCATCCGGACCCCGAATTCAGTGATTGAAGGCTCTAACCTTCAGCCAAAAATCATTCTTGACCAGCCAGCCAGTCAGATCCAACTTTCGAATCATTAATCAGACACAACGCTCTTTTTCTCAAAAAAACCATTTTTGAGGAGAAAAATGAATTTTTATTAAAAAATGACTCTTTTGAAGAAAATTAAAACTCTCCAAATTAATCCAAATTCAATGAAATAAAAGGCTACATGACATCTCATTGGGAATTTATGATGATTGGAGTTATCATAACTCAGCTTCAGTGAGCATTCAGTGAGCAATTAATTTATATTCAATTAGCAGATTTGTCATCTCCAGCTAAAAAATGAGATGGAGAGCATTCATTGGTCCGATGATTTGATCGAGGTAAAGACTGAAGCTTACACCATCAGTGGCCTTCCCAAACCTAGCAGGGGCTTCATCCAGACCTAAAAGGTGGTTCTACCTACATCCAGACGTCTCTCCTCTAGCTCACGCCTTTCCTCAGCACAGGGGCACCTTCCACACGTGTGGGCTCAATCTGGGTTTGTTTGCAGTGGCTAGGGTTGGAGTGGGGGCGCCTTGCCGAGGTGGAGGCCTCCCCTCACTCCCAACTCTTGATTCTTAGGTCCGGGCTCTCAGTGGTGTTACCAAGCCGGTCAGGTTATGTAATTAGGTTTTAAGGGTTTAGCACTCTCTCATTGTATAAATAGAGGCTCTTTCAGCTCTTTTCGGATGGAGATTTTGGGTATGAACACTCTGCCAAAATTATTGTAATATTTGTTTAAGATTGGAATAAAGTTGTGACTTTGGAGGTCCATGCATGAGTTATTGGAGTTGTGGATTCACATTGTCTTTGGTGATATCTCTCTTACCCTTCCATTTTTAATTATTAAATCATTATTCATTGTATACTCTAGAAGGGCTAACAATCTAGTTTATGAGTATCTTGTTTGGATTTAATTTTGTGTGTAAAGGTTTTGCAGGGATCATCAAGGGTGAAGAACAAGCTTGAGATCAAGCTCTTCTTTATGAACCAGTGGCTTTTTTTCATCTAATTCCTTCGTTTTGTAGGTTGTTCTAAGCGCTTCTCAATCCAAGAAAGAAACATAACAGTCAGAGTTCCTCCTTCCTTCCATCAACAAAGATTAAAAACATACTTGGTTACCTAGATCTACGAACTTTCCTCTTCTAGTTCTCTCTTTGCTCATCGATTTCTTTGATCCCTTGCTTGCTAGCCTTTTCTTCCTTGCTTTGTTTTGTGCCTTTTCTTAACTTTTCTTCTTCGCTGCCCCGTTTTTGCCTTAGTTTACCACCCATTTTCTTCACTTTGGACAGCCCTATTGTGCCCTCGTTTGTGTCCATTTTTTCTCCCTTTTTGCCCTAGTTTTTCGGCCTTCTTCCACCTTGTTTTGTGCATTTTCTTCCATTTTTTGTTCGCTGCCCTATTTTTGTATTTTTATGACAGCCATCTTTCTTCTCTTTTGCTGCCCCGTTTTCATCATTCCTTGTATTTCTTTGGCCATTTAGCTCGCTGCCCTATTCTTCCCTTCTCTTGTTTTTGACTTCCTCTTTGTCTTCCCTCCTTCTTTCCCCTCCTCTTCCTTTTATTTCAGCCTTCTTTTGCTTTGTTCTTTTGCTCTCATCCAACATCTTCTTTTCCCTTTTTTTGCAAGTTTCAAGAAAAGCTTCAAATAAAAGTAAATCACTCTCATTTTTACGTAAGGTTCAATAATAATAGAGTTGTAGGCTTTCCTTCAAAAGTCCTTTCAAGGATTAAAATCCTAAAGGCAAATAGAATAATTTTAATAAAATATCTTTTGTTTGAGTGTGGTTTTTAAGTCCCCACTCTCATCCTCCCCCATTTGGGGAGGCTTGTGTTGTGTTCATCTTTTTTGTATGCTTAGGTTAGATGTGTTTGTTCTCATAATATTTGCATATTTTTCTTAGAATACTAATTGTTAGTCTATCACTTCTAATTTATTGAACAAGTTGATTACTTCATCTCTTAATTGTGTATCTTTTATATAAGTGAATCAACTTCCTAACATTCATAAATCTCTTGAATCTCACCATAAGGTGAATCAAGAGTGCTCTGTATCGGAGAGTTTAATCAACCATCTTCATTTTATTTTTGTGCATCACATTGTTTAATCCAATTAATAGATTAAGTAAGACTCTTGAACTTGTAGAAACACAAATCAAGAGCACTATCTATCGGAGAGCATTATTAGTATTGCATCATCCTTGCATTAGGCATCTAGACTAGATAAGACTCTTGAACCTTCATCATAAGACAAGGTCAAGAGCACTCTCTGTCGGAGAGTTTAATAAATTAACTTAATAAAAAATTTCAACACACACTCCATTTAATTAATTAACTCCGTTGATCATCCTTCACCTAGTATGCTCTGCCGACTTTCGGGTTGGGCTCGTACTCAGAACGGTGAACGGACTTGTTAAGTTCGCACAAGAGGAACATAATTAAAACTTTTTACCCCATAACCAACGCACCGGCGTTGTCTCGATTAAATACTCAGGCAAGTGGGCAAATTCCAAGTGTGGGCGTAGGGCAACCCAATTTGGGCATAGTTGGTTAAGTTATTGAACACCTAGCTATGATCCCAGACAGGTTCGTCATGTCTTTGAACGGAGCCACTGAAGGTATTTCCGGTTAGGATTTTCAGACACCTTAAGCAAGATCACCATTAAAATCTTTTAAAATATACAAAGAGCACTTGCACAACCTAATATTCAATAGTTTTATTTCAAGACTTGCTTTTAATTTCTTTACGCATTTTCAGCATTTTGACTCCATAAGGCACTGGTCTGTTTTAATCCGCATAACTATTATATTGGGATCAATTGTCTGTGGCCTCTTTAATTTCTATCTATGAATGCACATTTAAGAAGTCTTGAACTATTTCTTATCATTTAATCTCTTGTTAGCAACGTGGATTGCTTTATGTGTCGAACTCATAATAAATAAACACTTCTAATTACAATAACTCCTAAGTAACACCCATCCGCATCCGCAACTAAGTAAAACACTTTAACAACCTTAAGAGCCTTAGAAAACTCTTTTGTAGGGACTACCCCCCTTGGCTTCATTAGGAGTTAGCCTAAACGGAGGAGCTAAGAGTAGGTGATAGTACCTAGCTCTGTGCTTTCCCCCAAGGTCACACCTCTCCCACTTTCCTAAGTGAGGAGACAGCTTTCAGAAGATTTCTGCTGCTGGTGTGCAATCGGCGGACAACACACTCTAAGCCAGACTATTAGCTATGCAAAGAAAACTAATTGAACTATATTACCTCACAAAGAAATTACCACTTGCACAACTTGCCATGGATCATGAGCATCCAAAGCCTTCCAAATTTTATTCATAAATAACAATAACAATGATACAAGAGCATCAAAGTCACCTGACACGAGGACACGGGACATGAAGGACACGGGGATTCAAGTGTCCGACATGGACACGTTAATCCCCGCAATCAGGACAAGTAGGACACGTTTTATATATATATATTTTTTAAAATTATATACATTAAAATTATAGACATATAGATCCAAATTTTTACAAATATTCAATATAAATCAGAATCAATGCACATTTAACATTAGTAATTACTAAATTAGTATTACACATTTACAAATCAAATCAGTAATCACAAGGAGATTATGAGACACATAGATAATTCATGATACAATATACTCATGATAGTCATAGATCAAGATGTTAATACTCAAGAGTCAAAACCATATTTCTCATTAAGTGATGAAAATCAAAATGTATAATGTGTCAGTATTACATAAATGTCGAAATGCCAATGGCAAATTCCAAATAGACCAGTATTGTAGTAATAGTAAATACAAAAAAATGTCGATCA
Organism: Pseudotsuga menziesii; assembly: GCA_001517045.1. Taxonomy (NCBI): domain Eukaryota; kingdom Viridiplantae; phylum Streptophyta; class Pinopsida; order Pinales; family Pinaceae; genus Pseudotsuga; species Pseudotsuga menziesii. The sequence continues at coordinate 23,533 of LPNX010166375.1, forward strand.
AGATGGAAGAATGAAAAGTCTCATCTATCAATGGTCCTCGTCCTCCTCCATTCCGGAATCAACAAACTCATCACTGCTCTCTTCTTCCTCCTCCTCCTCCTCAACCATCTGAGGATCAATATCTGCTGGTGTGGAGGATGACCCCTCCAAAGCATCACTATCATCAAATGTCACCGGCTCTAGCACTAGATCATTAAGATCCAGGTTGGCTGATGCCAACTCAGTACTGCTATCCAAACCCATCTCATTAGGAAAGACATCCCACATCTTTGTCTTTCCCTTCACCCACTCCTCCCTCTTCCTGTAAATAAGACGAAGGTTGGTGTGCACATACACCATCGTCTCTTCTCTGGACAGCTCAAGCCTTCTCTTCTTCAAACTTTACAAGTTGCCATATGTGCCCCAATTCCTCTCACAGCTAGAGGATGATGTAACATGAGAGATGATCCTCAAGGCTAGCTTTTGTAAAAGAGGGCATGTTGCCCCATGAGTTGCCCACCAATTATAGGGCTTCTTAACTCCCCTGTCTCCAACCACATCATAGCCTCCAAATCTCCCAGTAGTAGTGGAAAACCCTACAAAGACCTCCTCCACCTCATCAAGTAAGTCTCTATCCTGAAATAGCCACCTAAATGCTAGCTTCCTCCCCTGTGAAATCTCTCCATCCATGTGAGGAGGGACTCTATGTGAGGGCCCACCATTGAGCCATTCCTAACTGTAGAACTTGGGGTTCAAGGAGTGGGCCAAGCAATGCAAAGGTGTGCAATTCTTATCCCACCTGGAGATAAGAATATCCTGAATGGTGGACCATAAGTTCTTTGTTGATGTCTCATACTTGGGACACTCATTTTCCATAACAATGGTCCTCATGGACTCAATCATGGAATCTCAATGCTAGGATGGGTTGGTCCATGTCTGCAAAGCGCAACAAAGAAATGAGTGGCTCCATGATATTAATGGTAAGATCCACCCTCTCCCACAAACATCATCTAATACTGTGTCCTTCACCTTTTTTGAAGGACTTTGATCCGTCTTTCTCCAGAAAGACCAATACTTTGAAATCACCATGGAGCCAAGAGCGGTTTTGACCTCCCTCAACCTCTTGAGCATGATGAATGAGGAAGCAAATCGAGTATCTGCAATTCTCAGCAATGAAAGGTGTGAGAGCATTTATGTGGTTTTGTATAAAGTTACGGATATGACGTGCATCCTCAATATGTTGCCAATCCATGTCACATCTGAAGTAATGGATTTGAGTGCTAAGTTCAAGGAATGGACAATGCAAGGTGTCCAAAAAATATGTAAGAGCAAAACAAACAAGTATAAAATTTAAATGAGTCTACAACACTAACAACTCAAATCATTAAAATGACCTTCCCCCTAGATAAATTTTGTGATAAATTCAAAGTTCAAACAATGAGCAAATTAGCAATGAAAGGTGTCCAAAATGAAAATACCTGTGGATATTTAGTTTCCATGGTCATGCCAACGGCCTTGTAAACAGGTGCATTGAATGTGATGATTTGTACACAAGAATCAACTCCTACTTCTTCAATGATTTTGATGAATAACGCACCCATAAAATGTGCATCATTGTATTTCCCAAGAGCATCCATCGCTTTTAAGAACACCGGTCCATTTTGGGAAGATACCATGAAATTGATTAGTGGATAGTGTGCTGGATCCGTCCATCCATCGGAAAAAATACTCACTCCCGATGAGGGCCATGTTGCTCTAATTGGCTCAAGAATTTTGTCCACCTCCTTCCTTGCCTTAACCAACAATGTGGTTCTAAGCTTCTCCAAACCAGGAGGCACATAACTAGATGGAGCTTGTTCACTAATACTTCGACGCATCTCAAAAAACAATGGTGACTATGCAACATTGAATGAGATTAAGTTGAGGTAGAAAAAGAAAGCAATGGTGAGGTCCAACTCTTCTCGTGCCTCTTGTGGGAAAATCTTGTCCATTAGACCACTTGAAGATAGCCTCTTTCTTGCTGGATGTGTATCACCTCTGCTAGGTGGAAATGGAGGCCGAATGATAGAGGGTTTCCTTAAGAATGGAAGAGGATCCTCATCCTTTTTCTTACTTGTTGCTGCTACATTGCCTAAGCCTTCTTGATCCTCCTTTGCCATTTCTCTCCTTTGGGTAACACTCACACCCTTACATGAAGAAATCTCACAAGAAGGAAGGCCCAACAAATGGCCCTTAACTCGGTAGTATCTGCTCTTAAACTCATTCTTGCAAAAATTGCAAGTCCAAGACACATTGCCTCCCCCACCTAGCTTTGCCCTAGGCCCTTCTTTCCTAGTCACATACCTCCACAAAGGGTATTTTTTCTCTTGGGCTTGTTGTCTTGCTAAAACAGAGTTCAATGGAGCATGAGCTCCACTAGCAGCAGATGGAGCACTAGCAGGAGGAGTAGAAGAGCTTATGTTTGGAGGAATAGGAGGGGAGACAATAGATGGGGCATTTCTCCCTTTCCTTTTCCCTTTAGTTCTTGCCGTAGCTGAATGAGACATTGTTCTTCTTGTTTGATGGTTGAGCTTGCAATACACCCAACCAAATCCACCTTCAATGGACTTTAACGCCCTTCCAAAGCCTTCAAATCCTCTTCACCTGCAAAAAAAACCTCTTTGAGCTCTCTCCACAAGTTGGAATGACAAAATAAAAGTGAAAATTTGTTTTTAAAGAGGCCCCGACCGTCTTTTTTACGGTTTGTGTGTCTTGTTTTCGAGACATGTAGGGACAGTCCTAGGTCACGTGTGTTCGAACGCGGGACACACTGCACAGTCGTGTCGGACATGATCTTTCAACATGTCCGTGTCTGACATGTAGCCCATTTCCAGCGTGTTTGGTTTCTTAGAAGAGCATAGGTTCCTTGCTTCCTTCTTCTAATGAGGAACAAGGCCTCGCTTTTATAGAGATTACAAACCCCCAGGGTGTTTACCAAACAACTACAAATGAAAGCGAGTAGTCTTGAGTTAAAGGAGAAGATTGGGGAAGTTGGTTGGACGAGAAGGAAAGGAGGATGCACCACCTTTCCAATAGAGAAGTGTTCACTAACCAAATTGTCACCAACCCACCCAAGCGATGCCACATACCCACTCCCATGACGTGAAGGATAATGTGCAATCCTCTCTTGATATTTAACTTGCCACCTACCAAAATTCATCTTAAACGCATGCATCAATCATGGAGAGGACTCACGTTAGCTTTAGGATGAAGTCACTTTCCCTTTCCACATCAGTCCATTCGAATAAAACCATGCCATATAAACCAAATGTGAGGCCCACAAGATGGGGTGCATTCTCCTTCCATGAAATGATTCGCTAGTTATAAAACATGAATCACATGTGACGCTTTATCCTAAGTATAAAATGTCTCTCACAAAAAACAAGAAACGACACTTCCTCCATGTCATTCCATTCAAGTTTGACTTGACTTTTGACTTTAGTGCATTTTGTCGCATTTTAGCATCTTTTGCCACTTCGTCGCACCGTTAGAGGAATAACGCCATATAGGCTAATTTAGTCACACAGAGCATGGGAAAAGTGGGTCCACTAATTTTGCACTTAGTTGGATTAGCTGAGGAGTCGCCATTTTACAAACATGATAAATGTTTGTTTCTAGTGTATCAGATGATCCGCCTTTGTGCCTAGCGAGTTTTGACTAGTCAGTTTTTGTTTTGAATAATTATGACCATGGCCCCGCGGGGTTTGTAATAAAATGTGCTAGTAGGGTGTTTTTGAGTGGTTCGATCTCCTAAGACGTAAAATTTCAACTAAGGTATTCCAGGGAGTTTTTCGCCCTTGACAATTATGCTTTTCCTATAGCCGAGTATAATTGACGAGATTTTCTCCCGCTTCCTCCAAAGCTAGAATGCCCGATTTTGAATTTTGGGCCTTAGGGGGTTATTAGAGCCCAACTGAGTATATATAAATCTACTAGACATTGTTAGAATAGACTATGGTCATGTCCTAAGTCACTAGGACCCTCAGAAAAAATTCAGAAAATTTTTTACCTGACGCGTCAAAATTTTAATTTTTTTATTTTTCCTAAGTTTTTAATTAAATTTTTCCAAAGTTTAAATGGAAAAATTCAATTTGTAATAAGTCGGTCATCCGGAACTCGAATTCAGTGATTGAAGGATCTAACCTTAAGCCAAAAATCATTCATGATCAACCGGCCAATTATCTCCAAGTTTCAAAAGTTCATTCAGCTTCATAATTAATAATTTCTCAAAAAAGTCATTTACGGAGAAATTATTAATTAAAATATTAAAAATGAATATTTTGGAGAAAATAAAAAACTCTCCAAAATAAATCAAATTGAATAAAATAAAAGGCTAAATGTCATGGCACGGAGCATTTATGATGATTCCAATCAATATCGGTCAGTTTCAGATCAAGTATCGGAGTGTAGCAGTAGAACTATCAGTCAGAAATTTGCCCTCTTTGGTCAAATCCGTTTTTGGTTTAAGTGTGGGTTATCTATTGGTTGGGTGATCATTACGAGGGAGGATGAGCCACCTCACCCCCCCTCATTACTCCAGTACTCAGTTGCAGCTCAGTTCAACTCTAAATGATCATGCCAAGCTCATTCAATTACTCTGGTGTTACTCTTAGTTTGGTTTTAGGGTTTTAGCCTTCTCTCTTTGTATAAATAGAGGCTCTTTGAGCTCTATTAGCATGGACTTTTGGGCATAGAAACTCTGCAAAAATTGTAATAATTATTTATTTGAATAAAGCTTTTCGACTTTGGAGGTCTATGGGATTGTTTCTTCATTGGTGGATGTCTATCTTATGAGGTGATTTCTTTCCTTGTTTTAAATTTGTTACTCATATGGTGAATCAAATAACTAGCTTTAGAAGTCTATTGTTAGAACATAAGAGCTTCCATTTGCAGCTATCAATTTGGATTATTATGCAAAGTTTATCTTAACCTAGATGAATACAAGTATTCAGTTATATGAAGTATTGATCATGGTTTAAAATTCATAGCATACTAGTTATTTTGTTTGATCTCACCAGGTTTCGAGTTTGATTGTCTCAGCAGATCTTGCCATTTGGAGAAAGGTGCGAGCTCAGTTGCATCAATCTCATCTCCATCATCATAAGAACTTTTCTAACATTGTTGTCTTTCAGTATCTACAAAGTTGGGCTTTGTCCAAAAGGAAAAACATAAGGAGATCTTATTCCAAAGCTCCATCTTCAAACTTCTACCTCTACCTTTCACTTTTTTTTGCATTTGCTCATGAAATAGATCCAAGTTTTCAATACTCATTATTCAGATCTGTTTTTAGGGCTTTTGCTAGATTTAGTTTGTTTCATTAGATCTAGGGAAAATTTATGCTTTGCATGTGAATGTTCAAAATTTTTTCTAAGTATAAAATTTTTTCCAAATTTATTTAAATTTTTTTTATTTTTGCATTTTCTTTCCTACCATCTTTTAACAATATATGCTTGCTGATTTTTTACTTCTGTGACAGGTACAGCGGAAATGCTGGCGAAATTCTGAAGAATCAAGCCCTAAAAAACCCATAAATTCCCTCTTCTTCTTTTCCTCTTCTGCAAATTGCTTCAAAGGCCTTCCAAAAATAAGAAAAGAAGAAAAAAAGGCAGCAAAGGAAAGCATTGTAAACAAATTAATAAAGAGCAAGTGGGATTACGGCTCCCACACCCCTCTTCCCCCATTTGGGGGAAGCTTGTATCGTCTCCTCATTTTCATGCTTTGCTTCATATTTTGCTAAAAGTAGGATATAATAATTTCAATTGTTAGAGTTTTGTTTTCTCATCAAAGTTGGATAGTTCATTTCTGATTAGTTTATCATTCATAAAATAGAAAAGTAAAAAATGGTTTCTTTGTTTATTTACTTAGCTAATTCAAAGTTTGTTTACTTTTTTGATATAATGTTACTTACCCCCTTGCTTTCCCGATTAGGGCCTAAAAAGCCTGAAAGAGACTCTTGGGTAGTTTAGCTTTTTTTTTCTTAAAGTTTAATCAATTAATTAATTCTCTTGAACTTGTCATAACCCAAGTCAAGAGCACTCTCTATCGGAGAGCATAGCTAGTTTGCATTCCCCTTACATTAGGCATTTAGTTTAATTAAGTCTCTTGAACCTTTGTCATAAGACAAGTTCAAGAGCGCTCTTTGTCGGAGAGTTTTAATTAATCTGCTTAATTAAAATTTGAAACTCACTTCCCCATAATTAATTAACTTTGTTGATCATCCTTCATCTAGTATGCTCTGCCAACTTTCGGGTTGGGCTCGTACTCAGAACGGTGAACGAACTTGCTAAGTTTACACAAGAGAAACATAATAAAACTTAAACCCATAACCAACGCACCGGTGTTGTAGAAAATTTCCTAGGTTCTTCTTAGTAGAGGCACTGGAACTCCTCGCTGTCTAAGCTTCTCAGCTAGCTGGTCAATCATCGCGATACCAGCCTGGGATACTGGGCGGGCCGTCATGTCTCCAACAGACTAAACTTGGATATTTTCCCGGCTCTTGGAAACGCTTTGTTGACACCATAAGCTAGATCACTTAAAATCCTTAAAATATACCAAGAGCACTTGCACAACGTTACATCCACTAGCTTTATTTTAGGACTTCTTTATTTCTTAAGGCATTGTAGAGCGTTGACTTCATAAAGGCACTGATCTTTTAATCTATGCATAATTGTTATATCTGGATCACTGGTCTTTGGCGTATTTAAATTTCTATTTGTGAATGCATCTTTATAAAGTCTTGAATTATTGTTTATCTTTTAAATCTCTTGATAGCAACATGGATTGCTTTGTCTTATGTGTCAAATTCATAATAAACAAACACATTTAATCACAATAACTCCTAAAACAACACCCATCCGCATCCTTAACCATTAAAATTACTTTAACAACATTGAGCCATATAAAACTCTTTGTTAGGGAGTACCCCCCTTGGCTTCGTTAGGAGTTAGCCTAAACGGAGGAGCTAGGAGTAGGTGACAGCACCTAGCTCTGTGCTTGCCCCCAAGGTCACACCTCTCCCACTTTCCTAAGTGAGGAGACAGCTTTCGAAAAGTTTCTGCTGCTGGTGTGCAATCGGCGGACAACATCTTTTGGCGTCATTGCCAGGGACAAATATTTTTGTTCTTGGACAACCTTTGTTTCTTTTTAGTTTTTAACCTTTTTTACCATTTTTGGTAGATTTTTAGTCCAATCACTCTCCGAAATTAGACTTGAATCCACCTGGCGACTCCACTGTCAATTAACACCTCAAGGTATTCGACTAGAAGAAACTCTGAAGGTTTGTTCAATTTTATCCCTGACCCTGAAAAAGTCTATAGGAGGAGACTGAATAAACTAGCTACTCGTAGGATCCTTGCAGAACTTGGATCTGAATCTGTTTCAGACATCCACCTTTTATTTCCAGAAAAATTAGAAAATTTGCAGAACAATAACTGTTTCCTTGACACAATGGGTGAGTTCTTTACTCAACTCAACTTTACTCAGATAGCAGGTCAACCTCACGACATTCCTGAAAAGGCTATCGACAAGCTTATGACCTATAATGGCACTGATGCCTCTGTCTCTGCTAAGCAACATATCAGAAATTTCTCCAGGAACTGCGGTTCTTATGTTAGGGGTATTGACAAGCATGAAGATGTTTACATGACCTTGTTTGCTCTATCTTTGGATGGCAGAGCTGGCAACTGGCATGATAATTTGCCAAACAATTATTTCACTACCATAACGAACTTCAAGACTACTTTCCTTGGAAAGTTTGGCAGTAAAAAAGAACCTAGACATCTAGTGGCAGCCTTGACTAGTATGAAGAAGTCTGATACAGAAACCATGGATGAGTTCAACAATAGGTTCACAAAGTTGTCAAATTCCATCCCTGCCACTCATGCTCCTCCTGCAGCTTCTACTTTGAATTATTACATTGAAGCATTAAGTGGCAAGATGCAGTACCAGATTAGAGACAAGGAGCCAACCACATTACTTCAAGCTCAAAATTTGGCCATTAAAATTGATAAGAATATGTAGTCATCAGGAGAGTCAAACATCCAGGGTTACTCTAGATCATCAACTCCTCTAAAAACTGCTGAACCTAAAGGAAAACAGTCATCAAACGAAGCATATGAGAAGAAGCTCATGGACCTGACAGAGAAAATGAAAGACATGGAAAGGAAGCACTTAGCGCAGATTAAAGAGGTTTAGAATAGGGTCATAACTGTTGAAAGAAATCAACCTCATCCACCTCCTAGAACTTTCCCTGCAAGACAAACATGGCAGAGAAAGAATCCCAACCATGAGCAGAGGCCTCCTCATCAGCTAGAGGCTGCTAATATGGTTGAGCCTTACAAACCATTCTATAGGGCGTGCAGAGATTTCCATGAGGAATCTTCTTGCTATTATGCATGCTATATTCAGGAGCATGGTTTTCCAGAGGGTTGTGGTCCTAAAGCATCATCAAGCGAGCCTGAGTACATAAACTATGTAGATGGCCTGCATGATATTTCCAGAGAAAGTTGGAGAGAGGCAAAACAACATTCAAGAGAGCTTGAGTACATTAACGTAGTTGGACAGCTCCCTCCTGTCACCACAGAAACCCAGGATCAAGTCGAAGTTTATAGTCAAAAATTGGATAACCTCATTAAAAACTTTGGTACTAATCCGACAAATGAGCATAATGATGATAGTTTGGAAGGTTTACTACCTTGTGACCTTTTTTCTGAAGAAGATGACTATGATCATGAGGAGGGATATAGCCAGAGATGTGATACAAATGAGGAAGAATCCCTTTCTTCTAAGATGGATGACAACTACGAGACTTTAATTGAAAATCCAATCTTAGAAGTTTCATGTGATGAGATTCCTCCATGCACTCCACCGGATGACAAATATTTTGAAAGTTGGGTCCCCTGTGATATCTTTGAAACCTAGCTTTTTGAAGAAGATTGTTTTGAGCAAAATGAGAAGTGTAGACAGAGACTTGATACAAGTGATGAGGCATCTCTCATATCCGACATAGATGGTGATGATGACTATTGGACTTTTATTGAAAATCCAACCTATGATACCTTTGAAAATATTTTTGAGAATCTCATTTATGATATGTCTAGCAAGGGGAGTTGTTATTTTGAGACTTATGAAAGTTGTAAGGAAGAGCAGTCAGAGTTATATTTGACTATCTGTAAAGAAGACTTGGAGAAGCAATATAGTGAAGAATCAGATGGGGTGCAACTAGTTGAAGTTTTTTCTCTGCCATCGTCTTCACATATAGATTTTCCTTATGTTTTGGAGCAGCTTTGGGATTATACATCGAGTTATCATTTGATAAGCCTTGATGATTAGCATGATGGAGTGGTCAACTTGCCTCATCATCCCAATTTGTATATCAGTGCTATCCAGTCATGGATAGAAGCATCCTATGCAAGCACCTACCAGTTTGGGAAGAAGTTTGAGGACATTATTCATGCCTATGATTTTCTATCCAGCCCGCCCATCCTGGATCATCACGCAGGTTTGCATTTTCTGAATAAAATATTATTGTTTTGGCTGGTAACCAAAGACAAGGCAAAACCTTTTTATATTAATAAAATGCTTAGGTGGATACACTGGATCTATGATTACACCTAACCTTTTTTGTATCATGCTTAGAGTAGGAAAATAGGCTCCTTAAAGCGAGCGTTTATCTTAGTATTTTTCTTTATGTACTTAGGAATAAATAAATTTTTCACTGGAAGTCTCGTCATTTCTTTGAATAAAACAACTTTTGGATCATTGGCCATTTTTCATAAAACTTGTGCTACTAAGGTTTTTCTTGTCAAGTTGAGATGTTCTTACAGGATATGGAAACCAGAGATTCTGGTGTTCTCGTATGCTCTCCTTGCATAAGAGATTAGATCGAGCACACGTCCCACAGTTGGAGCCAGATGTTATCTACTAATTTTGCACTTAGTTGAATTAGCTGAAGAGCCGCCATTTTACAAACATGATAAATATTTGTTTCCAGTGTATCAGATGATCTGCCTTTGTGCCTAGCCAGTTTTGGCTAGTCAGTTTTTGTTTTGAATAATTATGACCATGGCCCCGTGGGGTTTGTAATAAAATGTGCTAGTACGGTGTTTTTGAGTGGTTCGGTCTCCTAAGACGTAGAATTTCAACGAAGATATTCCAGGGAGTTTTTTGTCTTTGACAATTATGTTTTTCCTATAGCCGAGTATAATTGACGAGGTTTTCTCCCGCTTCCTCCAAAGCTGGAATGTCCGATTTTGAATTTTGGGCCTTGAGGGGTTATTAGAGCCCAACTAAGTATATATAAACCTACTAGACATTGTTAGAATAGACTATGGGCATGTCCTAAGTCACTAGGACCCTCAGAAAAAAATCCGAAAAAATTTTACTGGACGCGTCAAAATTTTAATTTTTTAATTTTTCCTGAGTTTTTAATTAAATTTTTCCATAATTTAAATGAAAAAATTCAATTTGTAATAAGTCGGTCATCCGAAACCCGAATTCAGTGATTGAAGGCTCTAACCTTAAGCTAAAAATCATTCATGATCAACCGACCAGCTATCTCCAAGTTTCAGAAGTTCATTTAGCCTCATAATTAATAATTTCTCAAAAAAGTCATTTACGGAGAAATTATTAATTAAAATATTAAAAATGATTATTTTGGAGAAAATCCAAATCTCTCCAAATTAATCCGAATTCAACGAAATAAAAGGCTAAATGACATGGCACGGAGCATTTATGATGATTCCAATCAATATCGGTCAGTTTTAAATCAAGTATCGGAGTGTAGCAGTTGAACTATCAGTCAGAAATTTGCCCTCTTTGGTCAAATCCGTTTTTGGTTGAAGTGTGGGTTATCTATTGGTTGGGCAATCATTACGAGGAAGGATGAGCCACCTCACCCCCCCTCATTACTCCAGCACTCAATTACAACTCAGTTGCAGCTTAGTTCAACTCCAAATGATCATGCCAAGCTCATTCAATTACTCCGGTGTTACTCTTAGTTTGGTTTTAGGGTTTTAGCCTTCTCTCTTTGTATAAATAGAGGCTCTTTGAGCTCTATTAACATGGACTTTTGGGCATAGAAACTCTGCAAAAATTGTAATCATTATTTATTTGAATAAAGCTTTTCGACTTTGGAGGTCTATGGGATTGTTTCTTCATTGGTGGATGTCTATCTTATGAGGTGATTTCTTTCCTTGTTTTAAATTTGTTACTCGTATGGTGAATCAAATAACTAGCTTTAGAAGTCTATTGTTAGAACATAAGATCTTCCATTTGCAGCTGTCAATTTGGATTATTATGCAAAGTTTATCCTAACCTAGATGAGTACAAGTATTCAATTATATGAAGTATTGATCATGGTTTAAGATTCATAGCATACTAGTTTTGATCTCACCGGGTTTTGAGTTTGATTGTCTTAGCAGATCTTGCCATTTGGAGAAGGGTGCGAGCTCAGCTGCATCAATCTCATCTCCATCATCATAAGAACTTTTCTAACATTGTTGTCTTTCAGGATCTACAAAGTTGGGCTTTGTCTAAAAGGAAAAACATAAGGAGATCTTATTCCAAAGCTCCATCTTCAAACTTCTACCTCTACCTTTCCATTTTTTTTTGCATTTGCTCATGAAATAGATCCAAGTTTTCAATACTCATTATTCAGATTTGTTTTTAGGGATTTTGCTAGATTTAGTTTGTTTCATTAGATCTAGGGAAAATTTATGCTTTGCATGTGAATGTTCAAATTTTTTTCTAAGTATAAAATTTTTTCCAATTTTTTTTTTAAATTTTTTTATTTTTGCATTGTCTTTCTTACCATCTTCTAACAATATATGCTTGCTGATTTTTTACTTTTATGACAGGTACAGCGGAAATGCTAGCAAAATTCTAAAGAATCAAGCCCTAAAAAACCCATAAATTCCCTCTTCTTCTTTTCCCCTTCTGTAGATTGCTCCAAAGGCCTTCCAAAAATAAGAAAAGAAGCAAAAAAGGCAGCAAAGGAAAGCATTGTAAACAAATTAATAAAGAGCAAGTGGGATTATGGCTCCCACACCCCTCTTCCCCCATTTGGGGGAAGCTTGTATTGTCTCCTCATTTTCATGCTTTGCTTCATATTTTGTTAAAAGTAGGATAAAATAGTTTCAATTGTTAGAGTTTTGTTTTTTCATTAAAGTTGGATAGTTCATTTCTGATTAGTTTATCATTCATAAAATAGAAAAATAAAAGAAATTTTCTTTGTTTATTTACTTAGCTAATGCAAAGTTTGTTTACTTTCTTGATATAATGTTACCTACCCCCTTGCTTTCCGGATTAGGGCCTAAAAAGCCTGAAAGAGACTCTTGGGTAGTTTAGCTTTTTTTTTCTTAAAGTTTAATCAATTAATTAATTAAGTCTCTTGAACTTGTCATAACCCAAGTCAAGAGCACTCTCTATCGGAGAGCATAGCTAGTTTGCATTCCCCTTGCATTAGGCATTTAGTTTAATTAAGTCTCTTGAACCTTTGTCATAAGACAAGCTCAAGAGCACTCTCTGTCGGAGAGTTTTAATTAATCTGCTTAATTAAAATTTGAAACTCACTTCCCCATAATTAATTAACTTCGTTGATCATCCTTCACCTAGTATGTTCTGCCAACTTTCGGGTTGGGATCGTACTCAGAACGGTGAATAGACTTGCTAAGTTCACACAAGAGAAAAATAATAAAACTTAAACCCATAACCAACGCACCGGCGTTGTAGAAAATTTCCTAGATTCTTCTTAGTAGAGGCACCGAAACTCCCCGCTGTCTAAGCTTCTCAGCTAGCTGGTCAATCTTCACGATACCAGCTTGGGATACTGGGCGGGCCGTCATGTCTCCAACAGACTAAACTTAGATATTTTCTCAACTCTTGGAAACCCTTTGTTGACACCATAAGCAAGATCACTTAAAATCCTTAAAATATACCAAGAGCACTTGCACAATGTGACATCCACTAGCTTTATTTCAGGACTTGTTTATTTCTTAAGGCATTGCAGAGTGTTGACTCCATAAAGGCACTGATCTTTTAATCTATGCATAATTGTTATATCTGGATCACTTGTCTTTGGGGTATTTAAATATCTATCTATGAATGCATCTTTATAAAGTCTTGAATTATTGTTTATCTTTTAAATCTCTGGATAGCAACGTGGATTGCTTTGTCTCATGTGTCGAATTCATAATAAACAAACACATATAATTACAATAACTCCTAAAACAACATCCATCCACATCCGTAACCACTAAAAACACTTTAACAACATTGAGCCATAGAAAACTCTTTGTTAGGGAGTACCCCCCTTGGCTTCGTTAGGAGTTAGCCTAAAGGGAGGAGCTAGGAGTAGCTGACAGTACCTAGCTCTGTGCTTGCCCGCAAGGTCACACCTCTCCCACTTTCCTAAGTGAGGAGACAACTTTCAGAAAGTTTCTGCTGCTGGTGTGCAATCGGCTGACAACAGGTCCCAGGGTAAAGATGATGCTCTAAGTGTGAAAATGAGCATTCCCACGCCAAAATCGGATTCTGGATTACACTTTTATTACATTTTGAAATTTTCCATTTAAACCATTAAAAAATGGCTTGATTTTGCGGGAAAAATTATTTTTTCCAGAAATTAAAAAAAACTAAGGTGGACCTAGTACATGTTCATAATGACTCAAAACCATTCCTAGCATGCTTATATACATTGACACGTGGACTTTAATATCCTCCCAGGGTGCAACAACTAAGACAAAAATTCCATCTTTGGAGGAGGGGTGCAAAACTCAAAAATTATACATTGCTTATTCAACATTACATAATTGACAAGGGAAAAAACACCTTGGAATGATCGGATTGACGACTAAGTCCTAGGAAGACAAGTTTTCTATGCTAGCACATTTATTACAAAAAATATCGCAGGGTATGAACATGCATTTATTAAAAAAGAGGCCCCAAAATGGCCCTAATGAACCGTGGAACCTTCTGAGCACTGACAATGAACAACTGTCTTGTTCATGAATTTGTTAGCTCACTGGAAATCCACTAAGTGCAAAATTAGTGGATAATAGGTAGGTTGCATAATCTTTTGCATAAGCATTTCGATGTTTCATTTGCTTTACCTTGCATTGCATTCGCTGTGTTGTTTTCACACATTTCATATTTTTAGTTGAACAAGAAATGATGGATGCGTTTGTGGCCGATGTGTTTGATGCTCTTTGTTGTGTGAAGTGTACATAGGTCTATAGGTACCAAAAGATTCAGAGGTCCTCACTCACTTCCGAGAGAAGTGAATGTTCTATAGTTGGAGCCAGTTGTTATGCCTTAGATTCAAGAAATCCTAGAGGAAAGGAATCAACTAAGCAACCAAGAGCCTCTCTTAGCCAAGAAGCCATTCATTGCTGTTTTGATTGTGAGGAACCCCATGAGGACCAATCTTTCCCTTTGAAGCAAATTGAAGAGTTAGGAGGAGGCAATGGTATATTTTATTGAATAATGTAACTAGGAAGATGAGCCCCAACCTAGGGTTTATAATGTTTACCATGATGATCTTGAGCAAATCAAGCAAAGTAGCATCCATAATTACTTGAATTCTTTGGATGAAGGTAAGGAAAATTTGAAGAAAGAAAAATGGCAAGCCTGCCAAAGGAGAATAGACAGAGAAAATCAACCAAAAGGGCAAAATAAGAAATGGGGAAGTTCATCCCCTCTTATATCTCAACCCAATAAACCTGAATATTCTAAGCCACCCCCTTCCCAAAGTTGTTAAGATTTCATATGCTTAGCTAGATATCATTAGTGTTTAATCCAAATTCACAGCAGTAGCATATGTAGAATCACTGAAAGAAATAGAATCAGAAGATAGACACAAATTTATCCTTGGAAACCCTCAAGGGGAAGAAAACCCAGCAAAACTCTCTGTATAAGATGTATAAGATAAAACCCCAAAACAGGTAATCCTCCTCCTTGTTGGTATGTCTCTCTCTCTTAGTAAAGGCTGGAGGTTCCCGACCCACGAGATCTCAGCGGCATCTCCGTACCAAACCCCCCTCCATGAGACGCTCAAGACCCTACAAACCCCGCCAACATCGTGCCAGAGGGTGCCCCGTGCCTACCAATCCCGGATCAGGACAGCAGACACTTCTGTAGGTCCCGCAGTTTTCCTCGTTCAGCCTCGGATGTTAGGAGTACCAAACCCTCCTGGATTACTTTGGCTCCTGGATCTTGCCCACCCGGGCTCCTTCGCCCTTGTGTAGGGTTACAGGGTTGGAACTGGATTAAGTGCTCTCCCATGCTATGGACTAGATCTCCTTACACGTCTTTACTTCTTTCTTCTTTCTATTTCACTTGTATTGCTTATATTGTATTTCTTTACGGGAGATCGGATGATCCTCCCACATCCATAACGTATCATTGTAAACGACAATCCCGTTGACCTACTTTGTGGTCATTAGCAGACATTATCTTATCTCCTATGTGCAACATACAAGTGTGAGTCTGTGTTCAAATGAGAAGCACAACTCGTCTATGTATACTCTTTTTGTCACTTGACTTTTAACCTAACAAGTCGGCCCCACTAAACTGTCTGAGCCGACTTCAACTAGGAAATCAAAAAACAATATTATATTATATTTATTAGGGTACTATTGACCCAACTTACAATGGAGGCCTTACCTCATGACTCTATGATGACCAATTACAATAGTAACATCCCGACGGAGGAATAAGACATCTCCCTTGGGGTACATCAGTAAAATACATTTAGAATATCCTTTGAAGTTACAATATTTCAACACTCCCCCTTAACGAGAAGGGTATTCTATTGACAACAACATCATCAACTATAGGAGTAACGAGTGAGAGCATCTTCAGCAGTATCAAGGTAATACATCTTTATGTCATATGAAGTTTTCACAATCATCAACTGGAACAATTACTTTTCAATGTCTTCAGTACTAGAACATCATCTTCTACAACACTAAGTCTTTATCTTCTCCAGTAATCGAGCTTCTTGATCCTTTGTAGCAGTACTTCGATCTTCTTGATCCTTTGCAGCAGCACTTCGATCTTCTCGATCCTTTGCAGTAGCACTTCGATCTTCTTGATCAATTGTCGCAACACTACCTGCAGTACACATGATCTCTTTACAAGATGATCAATCCCTATCACTTTAGGACTGGTCCATGGATGATGCAATCCTCATCATCCTACTCCCCCTTAACGAGGAGGGTCCATAGTATCGACCAGCAGGATCGTCTGCAAATGAATGCAAGACCATATCGTCTACAACTGAATGTAGATCTTGTCCGCATGTGAATGCAGGACCTGTCGTCCGTAAGGACTCAACGTAAACCATCCTCAACTTGTTAAGGCTAGGACCACTCCAAGCAAGTGATATACTACGACATCTACATATGAATGTAGGAACACTCTCCATGCGAGAGTATCGTCTGCTACTGTAGATCTCGTCCGCACGTGAATGCAGGACCTGTTGTCTATAAGGACTCAATGTAGACCATCCTCACCTTTAAAGCTAGGACCACTCCGAAGCGAGTGTTATTCTACGGCATCTACATATGAATGTAGGTACACTCTCCATGCGAGAGTATCGTTTGCTACTGCAGATCTCGTCTGCGCGTGAATGCATGACTTATCGTCCGTAAGGACTCAACATAGAGCATCCTTAGCTTTAAAGTTAGGACCACTCCCAAGTGAGTGTTATTCTACGACATCTACATATGAATGTAGGTACACTCTCCATAAGAGAGTATCGTCTACAGGACCATCCTCAATGAGTAAGGACCACTCTCAGGAGCAGAGTGTTATTGTCCGCAAGACCATCCTCAAAAGAGGACACTATCGTCCACAAGTGAATGTCAGACCTCGTCAGCATTTGCAGGCGCACTTGGCCTCTTTCATACTGGAGCATCACTGCCATCCCATCATCAATGACAGTTTCATCATCACTCCCCCTTTCCAGAAAGGATCTATATCATCAACCTGCTCCCCCTTTGTCCCAGGAGGGTTCATATCTTTGACCTGTTCTTCCTTTTCGAGGAGAGTCCATATCTTCGACCTGTTCCTCCTTTTCGAAGAGAGTCCATATCTTCAACCTGTTCTTCCTTTCCGAGGAGAGTCCATAACTTTGACCTGTTCCTCCTTTACAAAGAGAGTCCATATCTTCATCGTTCCTCCTTGCAAAAAAAGTCTTTTCAGACTACACCAAGCTTGTCACAGAAGTATTCAAACTTTACTTGAGATAGAGGCTTGGTCAACACATCAGCAACTTGCTCATCGGTACTACATACTAGTGTTTTATAGCTCCCTTCTGTACCATATCCCTTATACAAAAATATCAAATTTCCATGTGCTTTGATTTATCATGGAACACAGGATTCTCTGTCATCTTTATACAACTTTGGTTGTCACATAGAATCACTGTGGTATCCAACTCCATGTCAAATAGACCTGACATCAATTTTTGAAGCCATATCGCTTCACAACTAGCGGAGCAAGCTGCTATGTACTCTGTTTCAGTCGTGCTGAGAGCAACATTGGATTGTTTCTTACTAAACCAAAAAACCCTAAAATTATGGATGCAGAATAGACAAGTGAGGGAAACTTGGTTGAATCTCTTAGTTAACTGATTAATTGTAGTTTGAAACGAAAACTGAGTGATTCAGAGCATCCAGGTAAAAGCCCTAAATTTGCCCTAGGGTTTATGCAGAAAAATTGGGATTTAGGGCAAATAGGTGAAATTAAGCAAAGATGGACACTCGAAATGATTGTTGGGTGCTAGGTTAGGCGATTGGAGAAAAAACCAACAATACCCACTTTGCAGTTTGCTGAAAAGACCACTTTCCCCAAGGGGGGTGTTTTTCCCTAATAGCTGGCCAGTGCTTTAGATGGGTAAATGGAGTCCGATCAAGCCAAAACTTTAGATCTAGGGGTTTGATGTTAAAATAAAATTGGGTTTTTAATTTCGTAGCTCGCTGCAAGCTAGAACTTATGGATCTAAGAAACGAGGGTTTTAACTTTTATGGAATGATGAGCAATGCATGTGCAAAAAATAAACGAAGAGAAACTCACCTGGGAGACGTACTTGGAATCTGTAGATGGATTGAGAAATGATGAGGAATCTCGATCTCCTATCAAAATAAACTTCGTCGAGCTAGATCTTGGTGTAGCTATGTCCCAGTCAATCTTCATTGCCAGATCAGTGAAACATCAACCGATCAGACAAACGAATGAGATCTGCAAAATACAGAAAGGAAAAAAGAATAAAAGGTCATAAAGACAAAAATACTCCTTGAACCGAACACCTAGGAGCCAGGACGAAGGTGAGCTTCCCCACAAAGTCGCCCTTTCTCTCCTAACACGCCTCCTTCTCCTGCAAATGAAATGGGTAAAGAAAAAAGTGCAAGATCTATCCCGGATGAAACTCAGTATGGAAGAACAGCAGTGCCAATCATCAAATCAGAACATCCACAAGATACATAGATCAATAATCCCAAGCAAAAATCTCTTTATTGATATTCCGGTGCCAAAACTCATGAATTACAATGGGGGGGGTCACCTCTCTTAAATAGTTTGAGAGAGACACAAATCATAACTAACTTTATCATCCAACAGTTGATATTAAAATATCATCAACGGTGGAGATCAATACATAACTTATCACATGGATCAAGTGACTGAGTCAACCAAAGGGGGCGCACTTTGCTCAAGGATGCCTATCCTAAGTCAAACTTAAAATATAACGTAAGTGTGATACATCAATACACTGAGGGGGGTCACTTATGGGCTTAATTCACCCTAGTCCCCTTTACAACTTCAAATCATAAGATATAATCATGAAATACATTAATAGCCAATTAGAGGGAGCGCCCCATGGGGTGTTTTCTTCATTGGCCGAGCCATAACTAAATAATCTGGACATCTGCTGACTGAAAGTTGCTGAAGGACTGTTTAGGATGCTGAGAAACATCATCTGTCAAAGTCCACACCATTTCCTTGACACAGGAGGAGAAATCGATTTTTTCAGTGAATTTCTAGTTCATTTTCTATTGGTACAATCCCTGAAAACTGATAAATCCATCATAACTCACTTTGGGTTGAGAATTGGGGCAAATGGACTGCTCAGGATGATCTAGAGACATAGAAGAATGGTATAAGTGACTACTCATACCCCCTGGAACACTGCTCTGCTCTAGGAGAACCAAACATACTGCCATCTGAATAAAAAATAGGTCATCTAGAAAATAATTAAGAGATAATAATCACTTTTCTGGAACCGAGGCCAAACTCCGAAAACTGAAACTGCAGTATTGGTATTGGGCATGTTTCAAACAAATATAAACCATGTTGTATTTTTGTGTCACTGCCTTGGGAAACGTGATTGACTTGGTCAACTGAGTTGACCAGGTCAAAGTACCCAAAATCAAGGTGAGATACTGTACTAGTATGATCCTGCAACATTCCAAGGTAATCCATGCTCCAATGGTTAATATCAGAACCCAACTTAAATCAATTATTCATAATTATAGTGACTAAACATAATAATAATAATAAAATATACCTTTGCTTCAAAAAGATCTTAGAGCCTTCTGGAAATCTGCTTGCTCGTGCCATACTTACAAGGTGTAACCAATTATGCTATAGATGGTTGGTGATGGAAGATCCAGGTTAAGGAAAGGGGCATGACTTTGACTGACTTTGACTTAGTGATCTATTCGACTTACAACTAATAAACTCTACCAAGGTGACACATGTATGACAAATAGCAATAGGGGATGGAGGTCTTGTTGCCAACTTTTTTGTACCATAGTTGGGTTACCTGAGACGCCGCCGATTGACAAACATGACCAATGTTTGATTCCAGTGTATCAGATGATCCGCCTTTGTGTCTAGCCAGTTTTGGCTAGTCAGTTTTTTATTTGAATAATTTTGACCATGGCCCCGCGGGGTTTGTAACTAAATGTGCCAGTAGGGTGTTTTGAGTGGTTTGGTCTCCTGAGACGTAGAATTTTAACTAAGGTATTCCAGGGAGTTTTTTGCCCTTGACAACTATGCTTTGCCTTTAGCCGAGTATAATTGACGAGGTTTTCTCCCACTCTCTCCAAAGCTAGAATGCCCAATTTTGAATTCTGGGCCTACGGGGGTTATTAGAGCCCAACTAAGTGTATATAAACTTACTAGGCATTATTACAATAGAGCATGGTCATGTCTTAAGTCACTAGGACCCTCAAAAAAATTTCCGAAAAATTTTTACCAGACGCGTCAAAAATTATTTTTTAATTTTTTAATTTTTTAATTTTTTAATTTTTTCCCAAGTTTTTAATTAAATTTTTCCATAATTTAAATGGAAAAATTCAATTTAATTATCCAGAAACCGAATTCAGTGATTGAAGGCTCTAACCTTAAGCCAAAAATCATTCTTGATTGGCCAGCCAGTCAGATCCAACTTTCAGATCGTCATTCGGCCACATAACGCATATTTTCTCAAAAAATTCAGTTTTGGGAAAAATATTGATTATTTAATAAAAGTGATTATTTTGGAGAAAATCCAAAACTCTCCAAATTAATCCAAATTCAGTGAAATAAAATGCAAAATGACATGGCATTGGGCATTTATGATGATTGGAGTTAACAGAACTTAGCTTCAGTGAGCATTAAAGATATATTCAGTTAACAGTCTTGTCATCTCCAGCTAAACTCACAAATTGGATGAGGTGGAGAGTATTCATTGGCTTGATGTTTTGATCGAGGTAGGAACTAATGCTTACACTTATGATCTCTTAGCAGTGGCTCCTCCATACCTAGATGTTGCTCCTCCATACCTAGATGACGCCTCCTCACATGCTCATGCCCTCACCTACTTGCTCACGCCCCTCTCTCCTCATGAGGGTGTCTTCACACGTGTGGCCTCATCTTTGGCTTGGTTTCTATGCGTAGGGTTGGAGTGGGGGCGCCTTGCCTAGGTGGAGGCCTCCCCTCACTCTTAACTCTCCAACTTCGGTTTTGTACTCTCAGTGGTGTGCCGAGCCGGGTAGGTCTGGATTTCTGGTTTTAGGGTTTTGGGTTTTCTCTCATTGTATAAATAGCGGCTCCTTTAGCTCTATTGGAATGGATTTTTGTGTAGAGAAACTCTGTCCAAACTTTGTAAATGCTTGTTGTTTTATGCAACCGTTGGAATAAATTTAACGCTTTGGAGGCTCATATTGTTTGATAATTGTGGATGAATGCTCTTGATGTATGAGGTGATTGTGTTCTAATTTTTCTCTTTCATGTCTATTTTGATTAAAGATCTATGCTTTAGAAGGCTTCTGTAAGCACGTAAGAACAATTATTTGTGATTTGCAATTTAGTTGTCTATTGCTTCACTCTTAGAAATTGAAAGTAGCATTGTTTATTCAGTCATATTTCATGCTCTAAAACATTTCAATTTGTGAACAATACATGATCTAATCCATCTTTTGGCAAGTATTTGAGTTGATTTTTGCAAATCAGTCCATCCAACCAAGCAGAAGTTCGAGCTCAGCTGCATCCTCTTCTCTTGTAGTCAAGTGCAACTTTCGGCAATTGCATGCTTTAAGAAATCCAAGCATCCTTAAGAAGATCCACAGGTTTGAATATTTTTCTCTTTGCTTTCATTCATCTTTCAAGGTAAAAAGTTCTAAATTTTTGGGTCAAAGCAATGTTTGGGCTAAAGTGATCAATCATTCACCAAACCGTATGCCCCTGTTGGTTGTTCCTTCTTCATTTTGCAGCCCTCTTTCATTTCTTTTTGCAGCCCTTTCTTCTCCTCTTTCGCTGCCCTCTTTTGCCCTTTTTCCTTGCCTTTTGCAGCCCTCTTTTTGCCTAAATTTGCAGCCCTATTCACCATTTTTGCAGCCCCTTTTTGGGCCCTAGTTTCAGCCTTCTTCCTCATCTTTTGCAGCCTTCTTTGTCTCTTTTGCAGCCCCTTTTTCACTTTTGTTTTTAGCCTTCTTTGACCTTACTTTGCCCTCTTTTCACCCCTTTTGTCTTCTCTTTTCTATAGCCTCTTATTCTTCTCATCTTCCTCCGGTCTTGGTAAAGGTTGGGTTCATTTTTTGTGATTAAGTTTATAGATCTAGTTTCATTTTTTTTGGACTAACATTATAACAAGTTAGTGTTCAAAGCTCTTATTTTCAAGCAGGGAAAAGAGAGCCCAAGGGCCTTAAGAAAGCAAGGAGCAAGCAAAGAGCAAAAAGACCAAAACACCTCCCTCCTCTTTCTTCCATTTCTTACCTTTGCTCATTCAAGAAGAGGCTAAACACAGCAAAAGATTGTAAAAAATTAATAAAGAGCGAGTGGGATTACGGCTCCCACACCCCTCTTCCCCCATTTGGGGGATGCTTGTATCGTCCCATTGTCATGTTTTTCCTTTTTCGCTTAATAAACTGCTAAAGGTAGAATAGGATAGAATAATTGCATAATCATTAGAAAGGTAGTTTATGTTTTGATTAGTTTATCATTCATAAAAAATGAAGTAAAAATGTTGATTTGATTGTTTACTTAGATATTGCATAGTTTCTTTACTGTTTTACTTACCCCCTTGCTTTCTCGATTAGGGCCCTAAAAAGCCTGAAAGAGACTCTTGTGTAGTTTAGATCTTTATGTTTCTATTTCGTTTAATTTTAACGAATTAATTAAGTCTCTTGAACTTGCAATAACACAAGTCAAGAGCACTTTCTATCGGAGAGCATACTTAAAAGTGCACATCCTTGCATTAGGCATCTTAGATTAGCTAAGTCTCTTGAACCATTGTCATAAGACGGAGTCGAGAGCACTCTCTGTCGGAGAGTCTTAATCAATTAACTTAATAAAATTTGCAATGCACACCCCCTAATTAATTAACTTTGTTTTCTCCTTGCCGGAGTATGCTCTGACCAATCTCAAAATCAGAGTACCCAGAAACGACACTGGATTTCTAATCTTGCAAAAAAAACGTAATAAAATTTAAACCCTGTAACCAACGCACCGACGTTGTAGGGAATTCTCTAAAGTACTTCTTACCCCCGCTGTCTAAACTTCTCAGCTAGCTGGTCAATCTTTGCGATACCATCCTGGGATACTAGGCAGGCTATCATGTCTCTAACGGATTGAACTTGGAATATTCTCTGGGCTTTTGACAAACCTTCGTTGACACCATAATCAAGAGCACCTAAAATTCTTAAAAACATACCAAGAGCACTCGCACAACTTAATATTCACTAGTTTTATTTCAAGACTTCTTGTTAAATTCTTTACGTATTTGCGTATTTCGACTCCATAAGGCACTAGTCTTTTAATCTGCATAATTATTATATTTGGATCAATTGTCTTTGGCCTCTTTTAATTTTTAGCTGTGAATGCATATTAATGAAGTCTTGAATCATTGCTTATCTTTAATTTCTTGCTAGCAACGTGGATTGCTTTGATTTATGTGTCACACTCATAATAAACAAACACCTTTAATTACAATAACTCCTAAACAACACCCATCTGTATCCATAACCAATTAAAATACTTTAACCACATTGAGCCATAGAAAACTCTTTGTTAGGGACTACCCCCCTTGGCTTCGTTAGGAGTTAGCCTAAATGGAGGAGCTAGGAGTAGGTGACAGTACCTAGCTCTGTGCTTGCCCCCAAGGTCACACCCCTCCCACTTTCTTAAGTGAGGAGACAACTTTTGGAAGATTTCTGCTGCTAGTGTGCAATCAGCGGACAACATCTTTTGGCGCCGTTACTAGGGAAATTTTTTTTGCTCCTGGACGACCTTAGTTTTTTCTAGTTTTTACCTTTTTTGATAGATTTTTAGTTCAATCACCTCGCTAATCTTAGACTTGAAATCCATTTGGCGACTCCACTGTCTTTAATTTTACCAAGGTATTCAACCAGAAGAAACTCTGAAGGTTTACTTAGGTTTATCCCTAAACCTGAAAAGGTTTATAGGAGAAGGCTAAATAAACTTACTTCTCGTAGGATCCTTGAAGATCTTGGATCTTGGTCTTTATCAGATATCCATAGTTTTTCTAGAAACTAATATCTCTATTTCCGACATAATGGGTGAGTATTTTACTCAACTCGACTTTTCTCGGATAGCAGGTCAACCCCACCGTCTTCCAAACAAAGCTGTCGAGAAGCTCCCAATGTATACCAGCACTGATACCACTACCTCCGCCATGCACCTCAAGAACTTTTCTAGATGCATCAATGCTTATGTCAGTGATCCTGTTAGCCAACATGATGATGTATACATGAAGTTATTTGCTCTATCTTTGGATGGAAAGGCCGACGACTGGTATAACAATTTACCGAATAATGCTTTTGATAGTCTAGCTACTTTCAAAACAGCTTTCACCAACAAGTTCGGTGAAAAGAAAGAACCTCGGCATCAACTTGCGTCCCTGACCAACATAAAAAAGAAGGATACGGAAACAATGGATGAGTTCAATACTAGGTTCACTGAATTGTCAAAAGCCATCCCTACTGCTTATGCCCCAACTGCACCAACCATTCTGATCTATTACATTGAGGCACTTAGTGGCAAAATGCAATACCAGATAAGAGGCAAGGAGCTTGCTAACTTGCTCCAAACTCAGGAAATGGCAATTAAAACTGATTTGAACATGCAGTCATCTAGTGAATCTAACCTCCAAGGATATTCAAGGTCTTCAACTCCTTTGAAAATTAATGAACCTATAGACAAGGATCCTTTATCAGCTATGAAGGGTGCCTATGAAAAGCAGATGATTGAAATGAAAAGGGAGATGAAGAAAAATATGGAGGAAGCAGAACAGAAACACTTAGCGTAGTTGAAGGAGATACAAAATAGGGTGATAACAATGGAAAGAACTCAAACTCAGCCTCCTCCTAGAACCTTTCTTGCCAAGCCAACTTGGCAAAGAAATCCTCTCGACCATGAGCAAAGGCCTCCTCATCAGCTAGAGGCCGCTAACATGGTTGAGCAATATAAACCATTTTGCAGAGCATACAGAGATTTCCATGAGGAATCTGGTTGCCACTATGCATGCTATGTTCAGGAGCATGTTCACCCTGAAGGTTGTGGTCCTAATACGTCGACAAGTGAGCCTGATTTTATCAACAACATAGATGACATCCCTAACATCTCCATAGGAAATTGGCCACAGGCCAATCATTATGAAAAGAAAGTTGGCAACTTAACTCAATACTATGGTGAGATGCCTTTAGCCGAGCAGATCAACAACACTCAAAACTTCAATGGTATAACTTATCAAAGAAAAGGGTCTTCTACACAGAATATTCCTAAGGTAACAGCTCCTAATCCTCCCAAAGAAGTAGAAACTGAAGAAATTGTTGATTTAAGTTTTGACTTAAGTAATTGGCTAGCAAATACAAAAGTTCCTGTTCCAGTCCTTGAATTATGCAAAATTCCTGGCCAAAGAGAGAGGCTTTTGAAAATCCTAGACCCTCCAAGTAATGTTGATCCTCAAACTGAAGAAAGTCCTTCAAATCCTATAAAGCCCCTTACCCCTAAAAAAGTCACTTTTTTCGATACCGTGGAGAGAACTTCAAATAATGTTTTTACCGATCCGCCTATAGTTCTACATACTAGGGACCCGAGAAAAGAAGATCATCCCCCTTTTTACGTATCATTGATGATGGGTGATCTTCTTCTACACAATTGTATGTTAGACTCAGGATCTAATTCCAGCATTATGACCAAAAAAGTCATGCAGCAGCTTGACTTAAGAACTACAAGGCCATACCAGAATGTATGTGCCATGGACTCTAGAGCGGTTAAAGTTGAAGGGATGATTGAGAACGAATTAGTTAGATTGGCTAAATATCCGGATATCCAAATCACCATGGACATCCTTGTTATTGATGTTTCGGACAAATGGGGAATGTTGCTTTCTAGGAAATGGGGTGCCACTTTGGGAGGATCAATCCAAATGGATTGGACCTATGCCACTGTACCAGCATCGGAGTTTTCACTTGTTAAGTTGTATTCTGAAAAGGAAAAAAGACACCATGTTGAAAACCCTCAAAGACCATTGAATGAGTATGCTTACCACACTGATGAAAATGGGACCTATCAAATCAACTCCACCTTCTTGGAACCCCTCCAAGAAGAAATAAAGACTGAAAAACTTAGTGAATTATGGAGAATGAATTTTGATGGTGCTTACTCTAGAACAGGAAAGGGGGCTGGTGTTGTCATTATTTCACCAAAGGGTAAGGTTTTCAACTTTGCTTTCAGATTAGAATTTGAAGCAACTAACAATGTGGCGGAGTATGAAGCACTTCTACTGGGCATTGAGATTGCCAAGGACATGGGGATCAGGTTGCTTAGTATTAAAGGGGACTTCGACTTAATCGTCCAACAAGTCAAGGGTCAGTTTGCATGTAAGTGTCAAAGACTTAAAAAATATAGAAATGCAATCTGGGATACAATGGAATTCTTTGATGCCCTTAATAGAGAAGCAATCCCTAGAGATCAGAATAGTGCCTCCGATAAGCTTGCAGTTTCAGCGTCAACTCTTCAGCCATCGGATGAGATGTTAGAGGGGGATTTTCCTTTAGAGATTAACTTTAGACCTTCTGTTCCTAATAATGTAGAATATTGGCAGGTCTTCAAAGATTATGAGCAAATTTTGAGATTTATTCATAATGTCGATGAATTCCTAAACTTTAAAGTAAATGATCAGGAGGAAAATAAAGAATATTATGGAGAAGGAGACCAATTTAACAATCCTGTCCCACATGGTCTAGTTGCCTTAGAAAACATCTTTGACAGACAGGACAGAAAAAAGAGCAATGTTGAGCAAATGAAACCGAGGGATTACATGGAAATCAACATTGGGACGGAAACAGAACCTAAAATTATAAAAATTGGAAAAGGTACTTCCGAAAAAGAAAGGAACAGCCTCATAAACTTGGTCAAAGAGTATAGGGATATATTTGTCTTTACTTATGACGAGCTCAAAGCCTATAGGGAAGATGTATTTCAACATACTATTCCCTTAAAACCAGAATGTCGAAAAGGCAAGCCATTCAGACAAAAACTTAGGCAAATAAATCTTAAGTTAGCACCAATCATTAAAAAGGAGTTAGAAAAAATGTTAGCAGCAGGAATAATAGCTCCTACGAGACATTCAACGTGGTGTTCTTACTTGGTGGTAGTTAGAAAGAAGAACGCGAGTTTAAGGATATGTATAGATTTCAGAAATCTAAACATAGCATGTCAGATGGATAATTACCCCCTCCCCAACATGGAGACCCTCCTCCAATGGGTCACTGGATCAAGCATGATGTCGATGCTAGATGGTTTTTCTGGCTATAATCAATTAGTCATTCAAGAGGAAGATAGGCATAAAACCACTTTCACAACTCCTTGGGGCACTTTTTAATATCTGAGAATGCCCTTTGGCCTTTTAAATGCAGGAGCTACTTTCCAAATGGCCATGGATTATGCTTTCAAGGGGTTGATTGGTAAAATCATTGAGATCTATCAAGATGATCTTACTGTATTTTCAAAAGAAAGATCCAGCCATGTTGGTCATCTCAAGGCAGATTTCCGAGCGATGTAGGAAGTATGGTATTTCTTTCAACCCGGCTAAGTCAGTTTTGGGCATCGAAGAGGGAAAACTCTTAGGACACATCATCAATAAGGACAGTGTCAAAATTGATCTTGAAAGAGAAGAGGCCATAAGAAAGATTCCCCTTCCTAAGAATGTGAAAGCCCTTCAATCCTTCAATGGTCATATAAATTTTATCAGAAGATTTATTCCTAACTTGGTTGAATTAATGAAACTTATGCAGGCCTTACTTAAGAAAAATGCCAAGTTTGTGTGGACCACTGAAGGAAGGAAAGCCTTTGATTCTATAAAGAATGCCATTACTAGGTCTCTAGTCTTAGTCAGCCCAGATTACGCAAAAGATTTCATGATCTTTTCCTTTGCTTTGAAAGGCACTATTTCTGGTGTGTTGCTCCAAAAGAACTTCGAAAGGTTCGAGCAACCTATAGCATTCATGAGTAGAGCCTTGCAGAATTCCAAACTAAAGTATACCATCATGGAGAAGCAGGCTTATGCCTTGGTTAAATCTTTGAAACATTTCAGGACGTATATTGGGTTATTCTAAGGTTAATATAAGGTACATTTCAGGACGTATATTAATATGCTGGGCATGATCCCTAGTGGAGTCGAGGGGTGGAGTCGCCAGGTGAACCACACAAGTAATTCACTAATAAAAGATATGTCGTAGGGAAAGGTGAGATATGTTGAACCAAGGTAGGTCTCTACCTCCCCGGCAACGGCGCCAAAATGTTATCACCAACCTTGTAGTTGCCTGTGTGAGGTGGATCCAAGATGGACGGTAGAGGGGCAAGCAACTAAAGGGGTGGAACCAAGATTGCCTACACTCCCAAATGGATGGTTGTCACGCCAATCAAGGCAGCCTTCACTTTATGTTATCTAAGTCTAAGACAACAACGGGGGAGACCCGGATCTACTCCCAACAGAAGAGATCAGACCTAGACACCAGAATAGATCAAATGTGGCTCTGAGGTACATAAGGTGTAAGGTAAATGGAAACCCTAGATCTAGGGTTAGGTACTAGCAACTGATAGAGATGACCACTGTCTTGGGAAACATAACTGTCACAGGGTAAGCAAGGACAGAGTTGAGACTGTCTAGTACCAAGGAGACAGATTTAGTGAAAAATAGGTAACTTGAGTTATCAATGAATGCTAGCAAAGAGAACAGGATTAAGGTCAATTTAGGGCTAGCGCTAACTATAGGAGATCAGTGTCTTTCGTGCTTTGGGAAATGGAGTCAATATCAGCACAACGTTTTAGTGAACCCACCTGAGATATACCCTGATCTATGGACCCAGAAAAGGATTTGGCCCAGAAGATTCAGGTTACAAGATAAACAGCAGAAGGAGGGCTAAGGCTAGGGTTTGGAGAGGCATATCTGCAGATCTAGAGCCACCAGGAGACTATCAGCTCAGCGTTGGAGGGGAAATGAGATCAGGATGGCCCGATCTACAAACCCAAGTTAGAAAATTGCAGGAAAAATCAGATCTGGAAAAGTCAAAATCTGATGAGGGGCGCTAGGAGGCTGAAAGTTAGTTTTTTAGATCTAGGGAAACCTGGCAAGAACTAGCTCAGGGTGGGGCGTGTTCTGGAGTGCTCAAGCCCTGATCTATCCACCTGGCCTGTCAGATTTCAGAAAAAGTAAACTCCGGAAAAGTCCAGTTTTCAGTGAAGGCGCTAGGGCTGTTTCAATCTAAAACTGAGATCTAGGACAAACTGCCATGAATCTAGACAGCGTTGAGGGTGATTTGGACTATGTGGAACCCGATCTATCAGTGTATGAAGTTAGAAATCAGAAAAATTCAAAACCCTAGCAGGTCAAATTTTCAATGGGGGTCATGCAGTTTTCAGGCTAAAAATAAGATCTAGGTCAAACCAGCAGGAATTTGCCAAGCATTGCAGTAGATTTAGTGAAGGGGAGGCCTGATATATGAAACCCAGAAGTGGTTTGGCCAAAGATCGGACGATTCCCAGATTTAGTACTTTTTAGGGTTTTTAGCATTTTAGGAGTTTTCAAAAAAATGGAAAGAAAAGAAGGTACAATGGATTCAGATCTGTTAAAGAGAAGAGAGTTACCTGTTGGATCGTACCTGGAAATGCTTGTAGAAGTCTTAACAGTGATGATCTTTGCTATCCCGATCAATTCTGGAAGATCCAAGTGATTTCTATGACAAATGTAAGCTCCAAACCACCAATGCGCCCCCTACCCTGCATGAGCAAACGTCAACAATATCAGATTTGCTAAGACAAGATAAAGAAACTAAATGCTATAGGAAAGTAAAAAGAAGTAATCATAGATCACAATGAAACTAATGAAAACCCCCTGATCCAAGACGAAGATAACAGAACGAGTTGAGGTCCCCCAGCAAAAACGCTCCAGCCAAAACGCCCTCCTATAGACAAGACAATGATAGTAGAAAAAATATAGATCTCACATGAATTTCCACAATGCTAGGAAGCAAAAGACTATCCAATCACCATTTGAGAACATCAGATGCAAAGGAGATCCAGAAAATATCCACAGAAAAATCTTTCTATTTATCAGATCCAAGAGCCAAAGACCCCTTACAAATGAGAAGCTTAATCCTTTAAATAGAAGTGAGAGAACCACAATCATAACCGAATCCTAACCACTTTCAAAATGAGTGGATAAGATTAAAAGATGAAATGTTCTAATCAATGGTTGAGATGAACTCAACACACAATACATGGATCAATGTAACCATAAAGTACCAAAGTGGACTAAAACACCCATAAAGAGGGTAACCCACTCAACAAGAAATAAATGAAGCACATGGTGGGTCCAAAGAGTGCTTGACTAACTCCCTCTGGGTGTCCCCATGGCACAATAAAATAACATAATAATTTAATTCTTTGACTTTGTGCCTCTTTGAGGAAATCGTGAGCCTCCCAAAAGCTCCAGAAAATAATATCAAAATGCCCAAAAAATAGGTGTGGGCCCAATCAAGTGCTGCAACTGCTGGAGAAGGTGTGGAGGACATCACTCTCATCATTGTGACTCATGCCATGTCATTTCCTTGCCTCAGTAGCACAAGTCGATTTCTTCAATATCCATTTAATCATTTTTTAATCTGCCTCGGGAAACGCGAACCTGCCAAAACATCCTACTAGGGTGCCTGCATTGTCAAACTAAGCCCTTCAAGCTCTCTGGGATGGAGGTACTATGGTACAAACAAATGGTTACACCCCTATGTTCCATACAACGCCCTAGGAGATCCAACTAAAACATCTCCCTGCTCAGACATATCAACCTGTGAAGAAAAACTGCATCAAAGAGGCAAAATGAGCTTGATCATATCTGCAAGTGCCCGAAACTGGAAATAAACTGTCTCATTAGACTCTGAGAGTCCAAATCCATCTAAGGTGTATACTCATACCCCTCACAGGTCTCTATCTGATCATCAATCATATCCAATAAACAATATAACCATCTGTAAATGATCAGACACCAATAATAACTCAAACTATCATCCATCTGCTGCAAGTGTCAAAAGGCTAAGACATGCTCTACAACTCATTCAAACAACAATCACAACAAGTTGCATTCATTTCACTGGCGGTACATCAACCAATACATATATAACGCTTTATTTATTATTACTTAGACTTAGACTTTCAAGACTATACTCACTTCATAGTTGTGGTCAATTTGCTAGTGAAGGGTGAATGATGAAATTTACAAGGCTAAAGCAAAGGATGACTTCCTGCTCAACATCATAACACTTTGGATAATGGAAAGGGAATACTCACTATAACCAATGTCGGACAAACAACAACACAAGGAATGGCAGTG
This sequence comes from Pseudotsuga menziesii, assembly GCA_001517045.1. NCBI lineage: Eukaryota > Viridiplantae > Streptophyta > Pinopsida > Pinales > Pinaceae > Pseudotsuga > Pseudotsuga menziesii. Next base: position 54,941 of record LPNX010166375.1, read on the forward strand.
CCTCACAAATGGGTGAGTTGTTTAGAGAGTGCTTATTCAACTTAGGCATCATGACTACATCAAGCTTGATCCAAGTTCATTAGGATCATCATTTTATTCCATGGCCTTTTTGGCCTATGTGACCCTTTGGGACTTCATCAGTGCTTAAAAGCACAGCTAATCCCAACTTTCATCCGAGACATATTTATTTTTATAAGGTCAGCAATATTTGGATATAGCATATTTTTAACCATTGCTTTTTTGGACCTTTTCTTATACTCTTCAAGGAGTATTTTAACATTTCATTGCTCTTGCCCTCTTTACATATGTTAAGAAACGCAGTTTTATAATTTTCATTTTCCATGGATGCATATTCAATATTTTCAATATAGATAGTACATAACCTTTCAGTTTTAGCCAACAACATCTCAAGTGACTAGGGGGAGTTCTGCACAGTGCCAAACATCGGGACAACCGACCAAATGATTTAGGCATACTATCCAATTTACCAAAGACAAGTTTTGTCACCAACTCAGAGCCGAGACACAATATAAATAGGGAGGCTTGTCCAACAAAATTTCTAGCGGGGAGAAAGATCCTCCATGCCATAAGTCAAGAAGTTAGTCAGGTTGAAAACTAAACTGGAAGGTAATGCATGGGTGAAGGCAATGAATGATGGAGCCAACACTAGCAAGCCAAAACAATGGTGGGAATGACTACCTCTATTCTCCCTAAGGAGGGTAAACCCAATGTGTATAGATCAGGAACTTCCAATTCTAAGTAGGGACATCAATACATAGTACAAAATACATCCAAGTCCATATAATTATTACCGCCAGATAATGATACCACAAGTTAATATATGTCACAAAAATCAGTATAAGAGCAATGATAACCATAACACAATATAAAAAGCTGAGTCATAATCATGCAATATAATCCATCTGAAACATCATCTGTCCAATGAGAAAGCACTGATATAAAACTGGGCATCAATAACTGCTCTGTAATGACTAAATGGCTACATCGGTCCTCAAATCTGAGTGTCCTGAGACTCAGTCCTGACATGGGAGAGTACAATAGTCCACTAATACAATAATGATCCGTCAAAACTATTCATCTCAGCATCTCATATATAAGAGATCTGGCTAAAAAATGTACTGCGTCTGAAAAATAGAATATGGTAGCCTGGCTATTATATATGTGATAACATCTGGCTCCAGCTGGGACAAGCACTCTGCTGAAAAGAGCGCTTGAGAACCTCAGAATCTCTGGTCCTCGCATTCTGCTTCTCGCATCTTCGATCAATCCATCCAGCTCTGTAACCGCTACCAAGAATGTACCTGACTACCTGCAACATGTCCAGAGCTATACCAAACTCACAGACCGGTCGTCAGAACAACATGTGGATAATATATAAAATACTGAAAATAAAGATGCATGAAACTGAAAAGTAGAAAATAAATCTAATCTATAACCATAACTTTCAATAAAAGTTTGATTTTTTATTTTGCAGGATAACAAAATTACACTAAAAGCTTCAAAGGTGAGCTTCAAACAACAAAGCAAGATTCTATACTACTGCCAGGAAAGGCTTATTCATCCTACATACCCTACTCTAACAAATTTAGACAAGTGTTAGGTAAAATCATAAATCCAAGGAAACTACTTGCTGAACAAACCTATTGAGCTTTCTTTACAGTTAATGATACAATAAATCAAAGATGGCTTATGAGCAATGTGAATGAAATTTGAAGCCATTATAACTTGTTGTTTCAAAATTAAAGAAAGACATGGATGAAAAGAAATGAAATCATGCCTGGGATGAGATTGATTGTTGCAAACTCCTTCTACCCATTGATCGATAGGATCATAAAATTTATGCAAGTTTAAATTTGATGAAATAAAAGAATACGATACATGATTCATCCCCCCTAGGCCATCATTTCTTCCCTCCTTTCTATGGTTAGCACACTCAATCATACTCACATCATGATCAATGGTGAAGCAAAATAGGGACAAATTAGAAATCATTAAACCAGAAATTGAGATTAACCCCATTTGTTCTTTATAAAATGAGAAAATCTGGAATTGGTCTTTATAGAGCTTTTCATTCACCCAATCAAAGAAATTAGCAAAGTTGAAAGCATTATGCGTCAAGAATGAAAGGAGATAAAATATTTTACCATTGACCATTTGGCACTTTCGAGACCCTGCACCGCATGATACCATAGAGGACTTCAAAAGCTGGGATGGGAGGGTGGATTGACAAATTAAGACTTGATTTGGATCACCTAAAGATGTTAACACCAATCTTCCATGTGATATGGGACATTTGCTAGAGAAATTGGCAAGATTAAAACTAACATCCCAAGAACTAGACTCACTATCATTAATCTCCTCAACCAAATCACCTTGATAAAAAATATGACGAGGAATAGTAACAACATTACAAGAATCATTCCTTGGAAGCTCTTGATGATTATTGGGACACAGATTCCAGTTCGAAAGATGTGACAAAGAAGGTTCTAGGTCAATCTCGCTTACTATTATATCATCATCATGTGGTTGCTCTTCTTGAGATTGTTCATTACATTCAACTGAGGATAAATGATCATCATAATTCATTTGATAAGGAAAAACATTAATATGTTCATTTCTATCCTCACAAACTTGGTCTTCAATTACAATATGACCATATGATTGCTCTTCCACGAAAGTTTTATTAATTTCCCCCTTTTCTTCTTTTATAGTGATACGATCAAGGTCTAAAGCCAGATTTGGATAGGTTGGATACTGACTCAAATTATCATCTATTAGGCAATGACTATGGAGTTCCTCTTCTAAAGGCTCTTTAATGGAATCACAAATGGAAGGCTCAACTATGGATGCTTCTTGATGGTGATCAGGTTCCCTTCCACGGATCAAATCCTGGATTTGCTCTATGATTGCTTTAGGTAATAATAACAAAGTATCTTGTATGATTTGATTGATATTCCTCTTAATTTCAACACGAGGTTTTGAAACATTATCCTCAAAGTACTCTGTAACATTTTATGGATTGCAGGTGTTGTCCGCCGATTGCACATCAGCAACAGAAATCTTCCGAAAGCTGTCTCCTCACTTGAGAAAGTGGGAGAGGTGTGACCTTGGGGGCAAGCACAAAGCTAGGTACTGTCACCTACTCCTAGCTCCTCCGTTTAGGCTAACTCCTAACCAAGCCAAGAGGGGTAGTCCCTAACAAAGAGTTTTCTATGGCTCAATGTTTAAGTTAAGTTTTAGATGTTTTTAGATGCGGATGGGTATTGTTTAGGAGTTATTGTGATTTTAGATGATTAATGTGATGAATTGAGCACAAGACAAGGTAATCCACGTTGCTATCACCGGAATTAAAAGATAGACAAATATTTGAGAACTTCACGAACTTGATAAAGCCTTCACAGATATAACTTATAATGAAAACATTCAATGGACAAATGGCCCAGATTATCAACAATCTTGAAAGATAGAACCAGTGCCTATGGAGTCAACTTATCATAGATGCTTTGTGTATAGGAAAGATGTGAATCCCAAAAGATGCCAGTGAATGTTAGGTTTTGCAAGTGCTCTTGGTAAGTTTTAAGAGTTTTAAGAATGCTCTTGATTAGGGTGTCAACGAAGGTTTGTTAAAGCCGGAAGACTCTTCTAAGTTCCCTCCATTGAAGACATGTCAGGCCCACCCAGTATCCCAGGTTGATATTGTCAAGTGACCAGCCAGCCGAGAATCTATGACAGCGGGAGGTTCCAGCGCCTTTACTAGGAAGTACTTTGGAAGAATCCCTACAACGCCGGTGCGTTGGTTACAGGGTGTTTAAGTGTTATTAGGTTACTCTTGCGGGGTTTAAAGATCCAGTGCCGTTTCTGGGTACTCTGATCTAGGATTGGTCAGAGCATACTCCGGCAAGGAGGGAGGGGAGTTAATTAATTAAAGGGGCATGAGTTACAAATTTTATTAAGTTAATTAATTAAAACCCTCTGACAGAGAGCGCTCTTGACCTCGTCTTATGACAGTGGTTCAAAAGACTTAGCTAATCTAGATGAAACTAATGCAAGGGTTGTGCAAACCTAAGATGCTCTCCGATAGAGAGTGCTCTTGACTTGTGTTTCTGCAAGTTCAAGAGTCCTACTTATGGATGATTTGATTAAACAAACACAACAATTAATATGAAAGGTGGTTGATTAAAACTCTCCAACAGAGAGCACGCTTGATCCACCTTATGGTGAGATTCAAGAGATTTTGGTTCTTTTTATGATTTAACAATTTATAACAAGACACCAACAAGCAATGATGAATCTAGCAATTAGTGGAAATGAAGTTAAGAAACAACTAGCAATTAGTAAGAATGAAACTAAGTTTAATCAGAGAGCTAAACTAATTGCTTAGGGAAAACTGAACTAAGTAAATCATGAAAATGAATACAAGACACACTTCCCCAAAATAGGGGAAGTAGAAAAGAAAGGAGACTTGCTCCCACTTAGCCTTTTTTATTAATCTTTTACAATGATGATGTGTTCTTTGCTTCTTGGAAGAACGGGGAAAGAAGGGGATGAAAGAGAAAGGATAGCAGTCTTTTTGTTCTTCTTGCACTCCTTGTTTGTTCATGGCCTTTGGGCTCTCCTTCACCTATCTGCAATATAAGAGCTCTAGAGACACACTTGTTATGATATTAGTTGATAAAAAATAACTTGAAATTTAATCTACAAACACTTATCCAAACTCACCAAAAAGAAGGAAGAAAAGAGGCAGGAAAAATGCAAGGTAAGGGGTGAAAAAAGGGTGAAAAGAGAGGAAAAGACAAGTCAAAGAAAGCTGGAAACTAAATGAGAAAAAGGGCTGCAAATCAGAGAAAGAGGGTTGCAAATGAGGGTGAAAAAAGCTGAAAGTACAGCCCAAAAGATGGTTGAAGAAAATGATGAAAAGAGGCTGCAAAAGGTGAAAACAAAGAGGCAAAAGAGGGCTGTCCAAAAAGGTAAAAAATGGGGAAAAGTGGACAGCGAACAAAAGGAAGAAAATGCTGCAAATAAAAGGCCTAAAAGGCTAAAAATAAAGCACAAGGCATCCAACCGGGGCAAAGGCTAAGTGAATGAATGTTCACTTTAACCCAAACGTGCCCTAATCCCAAGAAAATAAAGATTTTTAATTTGAAAGATGAATAAAAGTAAGGAGAGAATGGTTGAACCTATGGATATTTTTTAAAGCACTTGGATTTCATGAAGCATGCAATTACCGGAAAAGTGTACTTGACTCCAAGAGAAGAAGATGCAGCTAAGCTCGAACTTCTGCTTGGTTGGATGGAAGGATCTGCAAAATAACACTCATAGACTTGCCAAACAAAGGATTAGATCATGTATTGTTCACAAATTGAAATAAAGAAGAGCATGAACTATAACTGAATAAAACAATGCTCTGTTTTAAATTCTAAAAGTAAATCAATAAACAATTAACTTGCAAACCGCAAATACCTGTTCTTATGTGCTTACAGAAGCCTTCTAAAGCATAACATCATCATCTCAAATAGACAAGAAAGAAAAGCATTAAAACAACATCACCTCATCCATCAAGTGCAATCATCCAAAGAATCACACCACATGAGCCTCCAAAGCCTTAATTTTATTCCAATGGTTGCATAGAAGCAACAATTAATTACAAAAGTTTCACCAGAGTTTCTCTACACAAAAATCCATCTGAATAGAGCTAAAGGAGCCTCTATTTGTACAATGAGAGAGTGTTAAAACCCTAAAACCAATCCTCAAACCCTAACCAACCTAGCCACCAAACAGAGATGCCAGACCTAAATCGGAGAACCGGGAGTGAGGGGAGGCCTCCACCCAGACAAGGCACCCCCACTCCAACCTTCAGCACTGAAAACAACCCTCAGATGAAGCCACACGTGTGGAAGGCCAACCCAGCCGAGGAGGGGCATGAATGGTAGCAGGAGACTTCCTGCTGCATAGGAAAGCCAACTGCTAGGTCTAGAAACCTACTTTGCTAGGTCTGGACGAGCCACTGCCCAGTAGTCATCAGTGCAAGCTTCAGTTCAGCCTCGATCAAAACACCGGTCGAATGAGAGCACTCCACCTCACCCACACGTGAGCCTGACTAAAGGGGGGCGCAATAGCTAGGTTAAGAAGGCCTCTAGGTCATTAAATGCTGACTGAACCTGCTTTCCGTTAATTCCAATGCTCATTAATGTCCGATGAGATGTCATTTGGCCTTTTATTTCGCCGAATTTGGAGTAATTTGGAGAGTTTTAATTTTCTCCAAAATAACCATTTTTAATTAAAATTCATTTTTTCCTCAAAACTGACTTTTTTGAGAAAAAAGGCATTATCTGTCCGATCGTTGATCTGAAAGTTGGTTCTGACTGGCTAGCTGATCAAGAATGATTTTTGGCTTAAGGTTAGAGCCTTCAATCACTAAATTCGGAGTCCGGATGACTGATATATTACAAACGGGTTTTTTCCATTTAATTAATGGAAAAATTAACCCAAAAAACTTGGGAAAAGTAATTAAAAATTAAAAAATTAAAAAAATAATTTTTTCACTGTTCGAAAAAGATTTTTTCAAATTTTTTTTATGTGTCCAGATGACTTAGGACATGACCATGATCTATCAAAATAATGTCTAGTAGGCTTATAACACTCAGTTGGGCTCTAATAACCCCCCAAGGCCCAAAATTCAACATCGGGCATTCAAGCTTTGGAGGAAGCGGGAGAAAACCTCGTCAATTATACTCGGCTGAAGGCAAAGCATAATTGTCAGGGGCAAAAAACTCCATGGAATACCCTATTTGAGATTCTACGTCTCAGGAGACCGAACCACTCAAAAATATCCTACTAGCACAATTTATTACAAACCCCGTGGGGCCATGGTCAAAATTATTCAACTCAAAAACTAGCTAGCAAATATTGGCTAGACATGAAGACGGATCGACTGATACACTAGAATCAGACATTGAATATGTCTGTCAACCGGCGACTCCTCAGGTGACCCAACTATGGTACAAATAAGTGGATAACAGTAGACACGCTCATAATTTGGAACATTTCAGGAGAGGAATGATCCAATTGAGAAAGCAAATTGCCAATATACTGATTATAATCATTGCTAGATTCACACTCTAAAGAATCATCAGTGTTCCTACTCCAACCATCAATTAACAAATCTGTGAACATGTCATACCCAATAACGGATCCTGGTGCTAAATGATCAAACCATAGTTGAACATCTCCTTGCAAGGATTCTCCTAAGGCTCACATATAAACATCTTCATTGTTTGCACCTCTAGATTCTATGTAATCCCATAAAACATCTAGATGACTTTCAATAAATATATTTTTATTTCCATTGAACCGGGGCATCCTCCTAGTGTAATCATTTGGCATAGGATGAGGTGCTCCCGGTTTTTCAGAAAAGTAAAAAAGAGACCGTTTGTCTTGCTTTTTAACAACTCTGGTCTCTTAGCTATAAGGCTTTGACTAGGGCTGACTTCTAGGTTCATATCGACTTATACGTCCACTCGGGATGGTCGGGAAATCTCTATTGCATGGGTGAAGTTGGTGGGTATCATAAAGATTGTGATAACTAGATTCATATCCATAATCATGCTCGAGATCATCCCGATACCCGTAGTCTGACCTCCATCTATTCCTTTCGTTTATTTGTCTTGTAGTTTCAATCATGTTTTTGGTTACTTCTTTCATGTGCTTCATCCAAAATGTTATCACCAACCTTGTAGTTGCATGTGTGAGGTGGATTCGGGATGGATGGTAGAGGGGCAAGCAACTAAGGGGGTGGAACCAAGACTGCCTACACTCCCAAATGGATGGTTGTCACGTCAATCAAGGCAGCCTTCACTTTATGTTATCTAAGTCTAAGACAACAATGGGGGAGACCCGGATCTATTCCCGATAGGAGAGACAAGACCTAGACACCAGAACAGATCAAATATGGCTTTGAGGTACGTAAGGTGTAAGGTAAATGGAAACCCTAGCTCTAGGGTTAGGTACTAGCAACTGATGGAGATGACCACTATCTTGGGAAACGTAATTGTGACAGGGTAAGCAAGGACAGAGTTGGGACTGTCTAGTACCAAGGAGACAGACTCAATGAAAGATGGGTAACTTGAGTTATCAATGAATAATGGCAAAGAGAACAGGATTAAGGTCAATTTAGGGCTAGTGCTAACTATAGGAGATCAGTGCGTTTCGTGGTTTGGGCAATGGAGTCAGTATCAGCACAACGTTTTAGTGAACCCACGCAGGATATACCCTGATCTATGGACCTAGAAAAGGATTTGGCCCAGAAGATTCAGGTTACAAGATAATCAACAGAAGGAGGGCTAGCGCTAGGGTTTGGAGAGGCATATCTGTAGATCTAGAGCCACCAGGAGACTATCAGCTCAGGGTTGGAGGGGAAATGAGATCAGGATGGCCCAATCTACAAACCCAAGTCAGAAAATTGCAGGAAAAATCAGATCTTGAAAAGTCAAAATTTGATGAGGGGGGCTAGGAGGCTGAAAGTCAGTTTTTCAAATCTAGGGAAACCTGGCAGAAACTAGCTCAGCGTTGGGGGTGTTCTGGAGTGCTCAAGCCCTGATCTATCCACCTGGCCTGTCAGATTTCAGAAAAAGTAAACTCCAGAAAAGTACAGTTTTCAGTGAAGGCGCTAGGGCTATTTCAGTCTAAAACTGAGATCTAGGACAAACTGCCATGAATCTAGATAACGTTGAGGGTGATTTGGACTGTGTGGGACCCGATCTATCAGTGTATGAAGTCATAAATCAGAAAAATTCAAAACCCTAGCGGATCAAATTTTCAGTGGGGGTTATGCAGTTTTCAGGCTAAAAATCAGATCTAGGTCAAACCAGCAGGAATTTGATTAGCGTTGTAGTAGATTTAGTGAAGGGGAGGCCCGATCTATGAAACCCAGAAGTGGTTTGGCGAAAGATCGGACGGTTCCCAGATTTAGTACTTTGTAGGGTTTTTAGTATTTTAGGAGTTTTCAAAAAAATGGAAAAAAAAGAAGGTATAATGGATTCAGATCTGTTAAAGAGAAGAGAGTTACCTGTTGGATTGTACCTGGAAATGCTTGTAGAAGTCTTAACAGTGATAATCTTTGCTATCCCAATCAATTCTAGAAGATCCAAGTGATTTCTATGACAGATGTAAGCTCCAAACCACCAATGCGCCTCCTACCCTGCATAAGCAAACGTCAACAATATCAGATTTGCTAAGATAAGATAAAGAAACTAAATGTTATAGGAAAGTAAAAAGAAGTAATCACAGATCACAATGAAACTAATGAAAACCCCATGATCCAAGACGAAGATAACTGAACGAGTTGAGGTCCCCCAGCAAAAACGCTCCAGCCAAAACGCCCTCTTGTAGACAAGACAATGATAGCAGAAAAAATATAGATCTCACATGAATTTCCACAATGCTAGGAAGCAGAAGACTATCCAATCACCATTTGAGAACATTAGATGCAAAGCAGATCCAGAAAATATCCACAGAAGAATCTTTCTATTAATTAGATCCAAGAGCCAAAGACCCCTTACAAATGAGAAGCTCAATCCTTTAAATAGAAGTGAGAGAACGACAATCATAACTGAATCCTAACCACTTTCAAAATGAGTGGCTAAGATTAAAAGATGAAATGTTCTAATCAATGGTTGAGATGAGCTCAACATACAATACATGGATCAATGTAACCATAAAGTACCAAAGTGGACTAAAACACCCATAAAGAGGGTAACCCACTCAACAAGAAATAAATGAAGCACATGGTGGGTCCAAGGAGTGCTTGACTAACTCCCTCTAGGTGTCCCCATGGCACAATAAAATAATATAATAATTTAATTCTTTGACTTTGTGCCTCCTTGAGGAAATTGTGAGCCTCCCAAAAGCGCCAGAAAAATAATATAAAAATGGCCAAAAAATAGGTGTGCGCCCAATCAAGTGCTGCAACTGCTGGAGAAGGTGTGGAGGACATCACTCTCATCATTGTGACTCATCCCATATCATTTCCTTGCCTCAGTAGCCCAAGTCGATTTCTTCAATATCCATTTAATCATTTTTTAATCTGCCTCGGGAAACGTGAACCTGCCAAAACAGCCTCCTAGGGTGCCTGCGTTGTCAAACTGAGCCCACCAGGCTCTCTAGGATGGGGGTACTATGGTACAAACAAGTGGTTACACCCCTATGTTCCATACAATGCCCTAGGAGATCCAAGTAAAACATCTCCCTACTCAGACATATCAACTTGTGAAGAAAAATTGCATCAAAGAGGCAGAATGAGCTTGATCATATATACAAGTGCTCGGAACTGGAAATAAACTGTCTCATTAGACTCTGAGAGTCCAAATCCATCTAAGGTGTATACTCATACCCCTCACAGGTCTCTATCTGATCATCAATCATATCCAATAAACAATATAACCATCTGTAAATGATCAGACACCAATAATAACTCAAACTATCATCCATCTGCTGCAAGTTTCAAAAGGCTAAGACATGCTCTACAACTCATTCAAACAACAATCACAACAAGTAGCATTCATTTCACTGGCGGTACATCAACCAATACATATATAACGCTTTATTTAGTATTACTCGGACTTAGACTTTCAGGACTATATTCACTTCATAGTTGTGGTCAATTTGCTAGTGAAGGGTGAAGGATGAAATTTACAAGGCTAAAGCAAAGGATGACTTCCTGCTCAACATCATAACACTTTGGATAATGGAAAGGGAATACTCACTATAACCAATGTCGGACAAACAACAACACAAGGAATGGTAATGCCTCACAAATGGGTGAGTTGTTTAGAGAGTGCTTATTCAACTTAGGCATCATGACTACATCGAGCTTGATCCAAGTTCATTAGGATCATCATTTTATTCCATGGCCTTTTTGGCCTATATGACCCTTTGGGACTTCATCGGTGCTTAAAAGCACAGCTAATCGCAGCTTTCATCCGGGACATATTTATTTTTATAAGGTCAGCAATATTTGGATATAGCATATTTTTAAGCATTGCTTTTTTGGACCTTTTCTTATACTCTTCAAGGAGTATTTTATTATTTCATTGCTCTTGCCCTCTTTACATATGTTAAGAAACGCAGTTTTATAATTTTCCTTTTCGATGGATGCATATTCAATATTTTCAATACAGGTAGTACATGAGTTTTCAGTTTTAGCCAACAACATCTCAAGTGACTAGGAGGAGTTCTGCATAGTGCCAAACATCCGGACAACCGACCAAAATGATTTAGGCATACTATCGAACTTACCAAAGACAAGTTTTGTCACTAACTCAGAGCTGAGACACAATATAAATAGGGAGGCTTGTCCAACAAAATTTCTAGCGGGGAGAAAGATCCTCCATGCCATAAGTCAAGAAGTCAGTCGGGTTGAAAACTAAACTGGAAGGTAATGGATGGGTGAAGACAATGAATGATGGAGCCAACACTAGCAAGCCAAAACAATGGTGGGAATGACTACCTCTATTCTCCCTAAGCAGGGTAAAACCAATGAGTATAGATCAGGAACTTCCATGTCTAAGTAGGGACATCAATACATAGTACAAAATACATCCAAGTCCATATAATTATTACCTCCAGATCATGATACCACAAGTTAATACATGTGACAAAAATCAGTATAAGAGCAATGATAACCATAACACAATATAAAAAGCTGAGTCATAATCATGCAATATAATCCATCTGAAACATCATCTGTCTGTTGTCCGCCGATTGCACACCAACAGCAAAAATCAATTGAAAGCTATCTCCTCACTTAGGAAAATGGGAGAGGTGTGACCTTGGGGGCAAGCACAGAGCTAGGTACTGTCACCTACTCCTAGCTTCTCCGTTTAGGCTAACTCCTAACGAAGCCAAGGGGGGTAGTCCCTACAAAAGAGTTTTCTACGGCTCTTAAGTTGTTAAAGTGTTTTTTGAAGGTTGCGGATGCGGATGAGTGTTTTATAGGAGTTATTACAATTTGAACGTGTTTTACTTATTATGAATGTGACATAAGATCAAAAAAACAATCCACGTTGCAACAAGAGATTAAAAGATAAATTTAAATTCTAGACATCAATTAAGCATTCAGCGATAACAATTATATTAAGCCATAAACAATTGATCAAATAATATAATTATGCAAAAACAAAACAAAGACCAGTGCCTTATGGAGTCAATGAAGCTGAAATGCGCCAGAGAAATAAATACAAGTCTGGAATTTAAACCAATGAGTGTTAGATTGTGCGAGTGCTCTTGGTAAATTTTAAGGATTTTAATGGTGATCTTGCTTAAGGTGTCTGGTAAACCTAACCGGAAATACTTTCAGTGGCTCCGTTCGAAGACATAACGGACCTATCTGGAATCACAAGCTAGGTGTTCAGAGAAATTAACCAGCGAGTGTCTAGATTGGGTTGCCCAGTGCCCACACTTGGAATTTGCCCACTACCTGAGTATTTATCGAGATAACGCCGGTGCAATGGTTGTGGGGTGTTAGATTTTATTAAATTATTCTTGCGGGGTTAAAGGTCCAGTGGCGTTTTTGGGTACTCCGATCTGAGATCGGTCAGAGCATACTCCGACAAGGAGGGGAGGTAGTTAATTAATTAAATGGGCGTGTGTTGCAAGTTCTATTAGTAGAAGCACACAGTTCAACTCTCCGACAGAGAGCGCTCTTGACTTCGTCTTATGACGAAAGTTCAAGAGACTTTAACTAAACTATATGCTTGATGCAAGGATAATGCAGTGGGAATGCTCTCCGACAGAGAGTGCTCTTGACTTGTGTTATAGCAAGTTCAAGAGACTTTAGTTCTTTGTTAAAAGACAAGCAGCTTGAAATAAAAACATAAAGATGATGTTGTTCAAATAAACAAAAGATGAGATGACTAAACTAACAATTAGTATCTACTTTGCAAAAAATGAAACTACTCTAAGTACTTGAAATAAATCTAAACTAAGAACAAAGACACTCTTCCCCAAATGGAGAAGAAAAACCAAGTATGGGAGGCCTTATCCCACTTCGCCTTGTTTTATTAATGAAGTACAAATGCCTTGGGAATTTAATCCTTGTAAGGACTTTTGAGAACTAACTTAAGTAAAAATGAAAAACCCTTATAAGTTTGTACAAAGGAGAATGACTTCTTTTTGGTTTTGGATCCTTGTCTTTGGATCTAGTTCTGCTTGCTCTTTCTTGCTTGGCTTTGCTTTTAGTTCGCTTGTGGATAAGAGCTCTAAACAAGGACTAGTAAGAGTGTTAAGAAACCAAATTTAACTTGTGATTCGAAAAGATTAAGTGGATGGGAAGACAAGTGCCTTATGAGATGAAACAAAAGACCAAAACAACGGAATGAAACCCAAAATCAAGACTTGGAAAGGACCAGGCAAGCTCACCGATTTTTATGTAAACTGCACGTTTTTTGACGAAACGACTTGAGACTTTTTGCGAATTTAAAATTAAGGATTTTTTAACATTTTAGGCTAATTTCCAGAATCTGAAAAATAGCAGAAAATCAGTAAAAAACAACAAGTACAAAATTGCACGTTTTTCGAGAAAAAAAGTCACAAATTAAAAAATAAAAATTTTTGAAAATTTCTGATTTTTAAGTTTATTTCAAGAATTAAAAAATAGCAAAAAAATGTCAAAAATCAACCAAAAAATAGCGAGCTTAAAATGGCACGTTTTTCAAGAAAAAGTACAAAAAACTTGAAAAATTAACTTTTTAGAAAAAATTCGAAAAAAAAATTCTGATTTTATGAATTTCCAGAATTTAAAAAAAAAGTAAAAAACACAGAAAAAACCAGCAACCCTAAAAGTGGAGAATTTGCACGTTTTTCGAGAAAAATCGTGCATGTTTTCCAAGGCAAAAAGAAATATGGATTTACAAACTTGAAATGAGACTAGGATCTTAGATCTAATAAAAGTTAAAGATTTGAAAGATAGTAGATCTAAACCCAACAAATAGATCAAAGTATGAATCTTTGATCTACTTAGCCAATCATAATGCAAGATCTAGAAATGTGAATAAATTGAGAATTACTTGCATTACTTGGAAAGCAAATCGATAGGGTAAAACCTGTAAAAATGTAGATCTGCTTTGTAGTAACCAAAGTAACTAAAAGAATTTTTTGAAGTTTGTTGGAGAAGGCAAGAAAGATCCGGAACCGCTTGCAACCCTGCAAACAAAATATATTAATAATGGAACACTTGTATGGTGAAAGTATTAGATGCCGAGAGCTCCTACTAGATGCAATCCCCGAAGACACAAACACTCAATGCAAATTTGATTAGAAGCCTAAGTACTAGATTGTCAGTCTTCAATAAACATAATAATCAAATTGCAATACAAAGGTAGGGTCAAATAGACATTACTTCACATAGGATGAAGACACAATGCCAAAAGCCCATCAAATGACCTCCATGTTAGTTTTTCAAGATTAAGCTAGCATATCATTAGGATCTTTAACTGAAAGAACAACAAGCACAACAATCAAACACAAGAGACAATGAACACGGTGTTTTTCCTCGGAGAAACCATAAATGGAGAAAACCCCGCAACTTCCTCAGAGATAGAATCAGCACCAAAGTGAAACCCAAAAACAGTAAGACAATCTCCCGACAGCAGTAAGCTCTTTCCTCTAGCCCCAGTGTCTTTCCCTTCCTCAACTATGCGCTACACTTGAGTGTGTATGAGCTGTGTGTTAAATAGAGAGTCCAGCTCTCTATTTATACTAATCCCGAAATGACTAAAACCCTACTAGGGCTGACTTCACTAGGTGAGTCTTATAACCCTGGTGCCTCGGAACTACAGGGACTTTAACCCTTAGACAATAGGAGGGTTACCCACAATGACTTGACACGACTTGCTTACATTATAGATTCTCCCGATAGGAACATCGGGGCATGACATGACACAAGAACATCCCGGAATAAACATCGGGTTACAATAGATAAGAAATACAAGTGAATATATTCCGAAGTTACAATTACATCAACACTCCAAAGTCTCAATATTTTATTAACAAAAGAAGCTTACAAAATCCAACAGAGTTTCTATGCCAAACTCTCCATCCCAATAGAGCTAAAGAAGCCTCTATTTATACAATGAGAGAAAACCCAAAACCCTAAAACCAGACTAAGAGTAACACCAGAGGAATTGAATGAGCTCGACATGATGATTTAGAGTTGAACTAGGCTACAACTGAGTGCTAGAGTAATGAGGGGGGGGTGAGGTGGCTCATCCTCCCTCGTAATGATCACCCAACCAATAGATAATCCACACTTCAACCAAAAACGGATTTGACCAAAGAGGGCAAATTTCCGACTGATAGTTCAACTGCTACACTCCGATACTTGATATGAAACTGATCGATATTGATTGGAATCATCATAAATGCTCCGTGCCATGTCATTTAGCCTTTTATTTTGCTGAATTTGGATTGATTTGGAGAGTTTTAATTTTCTCCAAAATAATCATTTTTTAATAAATAATCATTTTTTTTTTCGAAAATGACTTTTTTGAGAAAATGAGTGTTATGTGTCCGATTGATGATCTGAAAGTTGGATCTGACTGGCTAGACAATCAAGAATGATTTTTGGCTTAAGGTTAGAGCCTTCAATCACTGAATTCGAAGTCCAGATGACTAACTTATTACAAATAGGTTTTTTCCAATTAATTTATGGAAAAATTAATCAAAAAACTTAGGGAAATAATTAAAAAATTAAAAATTAAAAAATGATTTTTAACCCGTTCGGTAAAAAAATTTCGGAAAATTTTTAAAGGTCCCATTGACTTAGGACATGACCATGCTCTATTCTAACAATGCCTAGTAGGTTTATAAACACTTAGTTGGACTCTAATAACCCCCCAAGGCCCAGAATTCAAAATCGGGCATTCCAGCTTTGGAGGAAGCGGGAGAAAACCTCGTCAATTATACTCGACTATAGGCAAAGCATAATTGTCAAAGGAAAAAAACTCCCTGGAATACCTTAGTTGAAATTCTACGTCTTAGGAGACCGAACCACTCAAAACACCCTACTAGCACATTTTATTACAAACTCCACGAGGCCATGGTCATAATTATTCAAACAAAAAACTGACAAGCCAAAACTGGCTAGACATAAAGGCGGATCATCTGATACACTGGAATCAAACATTTGTCATGTTTGTCAACTAGCGGCTCCTCAGGTAATCCAACTATGGTACAAATAAGTGGATAACACTGTCCAATGAGAAAGCACTAATATAAAACTGGGCATCAATAACTGCTCTATAATGACTAAATGGCTACATCAGTCCTCAAATCTGAGTGTCCTGAGACTCAGTCCTGACATGGGAGAGTACAATAGTCCACTAATACAATAATGATCTGTCAAAACTGCTCATCTCAGCATCTCATATGTAAGAGATCTGGCTAAAAAATGTACTGCGTCTGAAAAATAGAATATGGTAGCCTGGCTACTATATATGTGATAACAGCCTAGCTACAGCCGTACAAGGTAGATCAAAATATCCTCCAGGTAATTAATTACGAAGTAAATTTTAATTCATTGGATTTTTTTTCGAGTTTGTGCTTAAATTCATTTGCTAATTTTTATTTGTCCTTACATGCAGCATATTGGTGGCAACAATTTGGCAACCAGTGCGCTGATTTGCAAAAGTTTGCAGTTAAAATATTGAGCCAAACATGCAGTGCTTCTGGTTGTGAACGTAATTGGAGTGTTTTAAGCGTATACACACCAAGAAGCGCAACCGTTTAGAGCAAAAACGGTTGAATGATATGCTATTTGTTCAGTACAACCTTAGGTTGAAGCGCAACCAATTGCAGAACAAGACCCCTGAATCGTGTTCCATTTTCTTAGATGATGGTGATGCATCATCAGATTGGGTTGTGGAAACTCAGCCAGCAGCATTTGACAATGAAGACCTCTCATGGCTGGATTTGGACCCACTTCCACAACAACAGGATGTGGGAGTTGATGTTGGACATGTGCCTTCTAGACCAGGGGAGTCAAGTCAGGTGGCCCAAGCTCAGGCACCCCATATTGAGGATCAGGATGTAGATGATGGCTCAGAGTCTGAGTCTGAGGCCTCTGATGAGTCTGATCCTGAGGATTCAGATGATTTTGATGATTAGATTGTTTAGTGTTTCACTCTAGTCTTTTGTATAGGCCATTTAGAGCCTTTTTGTTAGTGTATTTTGATGTAGACATGGATTGCACTCGATGTTAAGTGTTATTTTGATTCTGTGAACTCTTATATGCTATATACATGAGAAACTTTGCATATTTTGTGTATAATGGTTTGAATTCACATGGATGAACATGGATATTTAAAAAATAAATAAATTTTGAATATTTTATGTATTTTTGGTGAACCGGTTTTATGATCCAGTTTTTTACCTGATTTTTGACCGATTCCGGTCTAGTTCCGGTTCTGAGGGTCGACCGGCTCGTCCACCGGTTCGGTTTTTGTAACTTTGCTTTCTTCCTCATTTGGTATGGAGTATTGACCCTCTGCTCATGTAATATTTTTTGTTGCATTCTAAAAAATATTGAGGCTTTGGAGATCCATTGGTGCATGTCTAAACTGTGAATGGTGTGAGCTTAATGAGGTAATCTTGTTTTATTTTTGTTCAGGCTTGATATCAAATTGGTAATCGATCTAGCGTAGAGTGTTCTCTGCAACACATAGGGTAAATATTTAAGGCTTTCAATTTATTTACTTACAATTTGGCTTATTGAGATTTGAGAGTAGCATTGTTTATTAAGTTATATTCATGCTCCTTTGGTTTCCATTAGTTGAATGTACTAGATTTGATCTGTTTGTACAAGTGTGAATAAGCTTTTTAGGTTACAACTTTGGAGTAAGGGGAAAAGCTAAGTTGCATCACCCTCTTCTTCAAGTCTTGAAGGATCTACAATTTGTTGTTCCCATTGGGATCCACGGATCTCAAGAAAGATTTAAAGCTTGAGCAGACTTCTTCTCCTTTTTCTTCAAAACTTCAAACTCTCTCTTTCTTGGTTATTGGGTTCCATATATGCTTAACAAAATTACATCTAAAAGGATTTCATCATTTATCTCATTTTGGTAAAGCATTTTTGATAGATCTAGAATGCTTTTAAAGCTCTATTTTAAATCTAGATCTAGATAGGCTCTTTAGTATTTGTTGTTACAAATATTGCTATCATTTTCAAGTACTAAAGTAGTTGTATATTTTATGTAAATTTTATCTAATCTACTAACTTTCCTTTGAGTTTAGTTTACTGGTTTTTAGCAGATTGAAGGGAAATGAGAGGGAAACGTTGCTGAAATTTTGATTTTCTGGCCATCTGGAGCACCCAAAGTCCACATCCTTCTTCCCCCTCCTTCATTCCTCTTCTTCCTGAAGCATTTGTAAGCCCTTTTTATCCATTTTCAAGGGTCAAAAATGTATTTATTTATTTTTTCATACAAAACATTGTAATAAAGATTAATAAAAGAGAAGTAGGTGGGCTTTCCAAGTGCCCGCACACCATCCCCCCTGGGGAGATTCATGTCACCTTCTTAATGTTTTGCTTTATGCTTTATTTTTTTACTGTTAACTTTAAGTTAGTTTAGTTGCTTTTACTTTCAGCTAGTTTAGTTTTCTTTCAAAGCTTCATTCACTATTGTAAAGTAACAAACACTAACCCGGCATTGCTCTACCGAATTACCCAAGGGAGCTTGCTCGATTGGGGAAAAGATACTCTTTGCCGTAGTAATTAGTCTCACAATTTCTTTTTTTTTTTTCATTTGTACTTTGCTTTTACAAGCTTAATTGGAATAAACAGTAGCCTCTTCCATGTATGCTCTACCCCTCGCAGGCTTGCCTGAGTTTGGGGATATCCAAAAGCGGAAGTGTGCACTTTGTAATTATCCACATTTAACTAAAAACCCACATTAATAAAAGTAACCTCCCCTTGAAACACAACAAAAATCCAACATCATCAAACTTCAATATTGGTGGAGAAATTTTACAAAAGAAGTTGGAACAACTAGAAAGTGACCACGGGGCCCCATCAGGCTATATCCTCGATTGGTGTAGTGTTGGACATCCCCTCGTGACTCCATCTAGCCCACAAATCCTTGTGTGAAGCCACTTTTGTTGACATCCGAACATATTCCCAAGTACCTTTTGGTATATCGGGAATCCCCTTTCTGTAATCCACTCATCACCATAATAAGTGAACACTGACCAAGACATACTACAAAACATTTTACATTTTCGGCAACACTTCAATATGTTATGACTCCATTTGGCACTAGCACAATTTATACTACTATCATTTGCTTAAAGTCATCTCGATGTATGAATGTTGTATCTTTATGCTGCTAATCTAGTTTCTGCTTTGCAATATCTTGTCAATAAATCATTTCAAACTCCTAACAAAACAATTCATCTACAACTAATCAATTATAAAGAGCCTTAGCAACTCTTTCTTAGGGACTACCCCCCTTGGCTCCGTTAGGAGTGGCCTAAACAAAGGATTCAGGATTAGGTGATAGCACATGGCTTGAAACTTGTCCCCAAGGACACATTGAGCAGCTTGAAGATTTATGCTGCGCTTTCCCCCCAGGTGTATGTAAGGCGGCAACAGGGGGGACTGCACAAGAGTTTTCTAAGGAATTATTTCCAAAGAAAAAAAGGTGTGATTGGCACTTCATCATCATTTGACACAAAGAAACTCAAATATTAGATTTTGAAGATTTACATAGAGTTTCTTCTGGTCTTGTTTGTTACTGTTTGCAGTTTACCAGGCTTTTGGGATTTGTTTCACGTATCTTTGGCACTCAAAGTGATTTCCAAGTTCATAATGCATACAATATTCACTACAACAATAAAAAAATCCTGACAACTTTCAAATCCAATACTGATTTTTCACTACTAGAGATGTGTTTGCGTTCATGGTGCATATGGCCTGCAACTTATGTGCCGCCCAGATATCCCATAAAGCATGTAACCTGTGTATGTTTGGGCAGTTTGATCCAATTCCAATGAATAAGCTTTCATCCATCTGATTTTAGATAATAATAAAAAGTCGAACTTGCTTGTCACAATCTTTTTTGGAACTTACCATAATCTAGTCAGGTTTACAGAATATAAAAAAAGAAGAATTTCTAGTTCATTTTACACATAAAACCAGAAAATCTGACGTCTGAAATGATTTCATATCCTCCAATAAATAGACCCTTTTTGCAGATTGGCAGTTCTTCACCCCACCTTCTGCTCAACCGTTCCTAACATTTTTTAGTACTGAACATGATTACAGGTTTGACTATATTTTATATAGAAAATTTCCTAGTCCTAGCTTCCTCCAATATCTGTGACATTCGGAAGACTGATTAACAAAAGCGTGCACCTTCAAGCAGTGAATGTTGACAATGCTATTTTCATTGCTTTCTTTTGTTTTTCCCTGTTCATTTTCTTAGACCTTGGGATATTTCATTAAAATCTTTTAGATTTTGAGATCACAAACATTTTTTCTTCATTTGCTAAATTCTATTTGTTATGGATTATTAATTTGCTTTCAAGCAACAAAAATTCTATGAAAATTAATTCAATGAAAAGAAAATCTATGAAAATCTCTGTGGAGTTCACCCAAAGGTGTAGAAGTCTTGAAAGCTTTTCCATTATCAAAGAATACAAGATGTGGCTTTCATTCTCTCTATTTTTTTGTTTTGTAATTAAAAACTTAAAAAGGGTGAGAGAAAGACAACATAGACAAAGAAAAAAAGCATGAAGAGGAAGAATGAGATGAATGGATAAACCTGCCCATTTGAGCCAAATGCGGTGTACACTGTCTGACCTTTCTCTACATCGCCACCACATTTACGGATTGCAGAACTAAGAAAGGTACCTTTTGTTGCTGCTTGTCCTGTCAGCATTATGATTTATTATCTACAATGAAATCATAAGCTACCATATATCTTTCTACAAAAACCAAGTGCCAACTGCAGGCATACTACAGAACAAATGCTTGCAACCCGCAAATACTTCTCAAAATACGGAAAACAGTAGTTTGTGTAAATGCTAAAGCCTCAAGAGTCGGGAGTATAATAATTCAGAAAATGTGTGCAAATCAAAAGAAGAAGTTCAAATCCAACTAATGAGAATATATCTTCTAGATGTATAACTACACCAATTATAATAGTAGACTCTTCATACACAGTGAAAAGTTATCAATTGATCTACTGCATAAAGCTTTCACATAATTCAATGCAGCAAGGTTTTACAACCAATGGTTGTTAGGTGTAAAATATTATTTGTCCATCATAAAGTTTAATTACAATAAAAGGGGTTTGGTAAATAATTTCATTTCTATATTATGATGTTGTTTTTATGTACTTTTGTCAAAGTTACCAATAAGTTGCTGTTGTATTTGTAACTTCGGAAGATATTCTGATGTATATTATCATTGTATATTGTTGTACCTCCATTGGAGATGTGTTTTCCTATTTTCGGGTGTTATTATTTACATGGTCATTGAGGTAAATCCTCCATTGTATGTCAGGGCAATAGTCCCCAAGTTGAATATAATCAAATGTATATCTGAGTCTCCCTAGGTGAAGTTGGCACTGTTAGGGTAAGAGATTGGCCCAGTCAAGTTATTAGGTCAGTCACTTGATGTGTATAAATAGGGAGGCGCCCTCCCTCATTTATACACACACTCACTCACCCAAGTTCGCATGAGGAGAGAGAGAAGAACAAGGAGGAGAGAGGGAGAGTTGCAGAGAACTTCTTATTCTTGGATTTTTCCATCTTGTGATATTGTCTTAGTGATGGAACTATTTTGAGGAAGTTTGCGGGGTTTTCTCTTTTATGGTTTCCCCAAGGAAAATCTTTGTGTCTTGTGTATATGCTCTATCTTATGCATCTTGTTGTGCTTGTTATTCTTTTAGATAAAGATCCTAATCAATTTGAATAAGATTAGAAAAACTAACATGGTATCAGAGCCTCTCTGAAAGAAGGCATTGTGCAGCAGCGAAAACTAGGGTGTTTTGAGTGGTTCGGTCTCTTGAGACGTAGAATTTCAATTAAGGTATTCTAGGGAGTTTTTTTCCCTTGACAATTATGCTTTGCCTATAGCCGAGTATAATTGACAAGGTTTTCTCCCGCTTCCTCCAAAGCTAGAATGCCCAATTTTGAACTCTGGGCCTTGGGGGGTTATTAGAGCCCAACTGAGTATATATAAACCTACTAAACATTATTAGAATAGAGCATGGTCATGTCTTAAGTCACTAGGACCCTCAAAAAAATTTACGAAAAAAATTTACCGGACGCGTCAAAATTTTTATTTTTTAATTTTTGTTAGTTTTTTAACTTTTCCTAAGTTTTTAATTAAATTTTTCCATAATTTAAATGGAAAAATTCAATTTGTAATAAGTTAGTCGTCCGAAACCCGAATTCAGTGATTGAAGGCTCTAACCTTAAGCCAAAAATCATTCTTGATCAGCCAGCCAGCCAAATCCAATTTTTAGATCGTCATTCGGCCACATAACGCATATTTTCTCAAAAAAGTCATTTTTGGGGAAAAAATTGATTAATTAATTAAAATGATTATTTTGGAGAAAATCCAAATTAATCTGAATTCAGTGAAATGAAATGCAAAATGACATGGCATTGGGTATTTATGATGATTGGAGTTAACAAAACTCAGCTTCAGTCAGCATTCAATGAGCATTAAAGATATATTCAGTTAGCAGTCTTGTCATCTCCAGCTAAACTCATGAATTGGATTATTTGGAAGACCGGGATTGGTGTGATGATAATTACGGAGCAGTGCAATAATTGAAATGAAATATTGGTGCAAACCCTAAGGGTTTTGGCACCTAGCAACTCCAGTTAGCTCCTCCAACCCTCATGCCTCCTTCTTCAAGCTCATGCCCTCATCATCTCAGGGATGCGCCTTCACATGTGTGGGTGCTTTCAGCCATTGGATTTGATATTTTAGGTTTGAAGTGGGGGCGCCTTGCCTAGGTGGAGGCCTCCCCTCACTCTTAAGTCTTCAGCTTTGGTTTTGAGCCCTCAGTTATGTGCCGAGCCGGTGAGGGTTGGGTTTTTAGTTTTAGGGTTTTGGTCTTCATTCATTGTATAAATAGAGGCTCTTTCAGCTCTATCAGGGGTGGATTTTTGTGTAGAGAAACTTTGGTGAAACTTTGTAAATGCTTGTTGCTTCTATGCAACCGTTGGAATAAATTTAAAGCTTTGGAGGCTCATATGGTGTAACAATTGTGGATGAATGCTCTTGATGGATGAGGTGATTGTGTTCTAATTCTTCTCGTTCTTGTCTATTTTGATTAAAGATCTATGCTTTAGAAGGCTTCTGTAAGCACATAAGAACAGGTATTTGCGGTTTGCAAGTTAGTTATTTATTGCTTTACTTTTAGAAATTGAAAAGAAGAATTATTTATTCAGTGATATTTCATGCTTTTTTATATTTCAATTTGTGAACAATACATGATCTAATCCATTATTTGGCAAGTATTTGAGTTGATTTTTTGCAGATCAGTCCATCCAACCAAGTAGAAGTTCGAGCTCAGCTACATTCTCTTCTCTTGGAGTCAAGTGCAAACTTTCAGAAATTGCATGCTTTAAGAGATCCAAGTGTCCTTAAGAAGATCCACAGCTCTCATTTTCAAGCAGGTAAAAAGAGCCCAAGGGCCTTAAGAAAGCAAGGAGCAAGCAGAGAGCAAAAAAGACCAAAACACCTCCCTCCTCTTTCTTCCCTTTCTCACATTTGCTCATTCAAGAAGAGGCTGAACAAAACAAAAAATTGTAAAAAGTTAATAAAGAGCGAGTGGGATTACGGCTCACACACCCCTCTTCCCCCATTTGGGGGAAGCTTGTATCGTCCCATTGTCATGCTTGTATGTTTTGCTTAATCAATTGCTAAAGGTAGAATAGGATAGATTAATTTCATAATCATTAGAAGTTAGTATATTTTTTATTAGTCTATCATTCAAAAAAAATAAAGTAAAATGTTTCTTTGATTATTTGCTTAGCTAGTGCATAGTTCATTTATTATTTTACTTACCCCCTTGCTTTCCCGATTAGGGCCCTAAAAAGCCTGAAAGAGACTCTTGGGTAGTTTAGATCTTTGTGTTTCTTTTAATTTTAACGAATTAATTAAGTTTCTTGAACTTGCAGTAATACAAGTTAAGAACACTCTCTATCGGAGAGCATAGTTAGAATTGCACATCCTTGCATTAAACATTTTAGATTAGCTAAGTCTCTTGAGCCACTGTCATAAGACAGGGTCAAGAGCGCTCTCTGTCGGAGAGTCTTAATTAATCTGTTTAATAAAATCAGCAACTCACACCCCCATAATTAATTACCTTCGTTTTCTCCTTACCGGAGTATGCTCTGACCGACTTCAAAATCGGAGTAACCAGAAACGGAATTGGATTTCTAATCTTGCAAGAAAAACGTAATAAAATTCAAACTCCATAACCAACGCACTGGCGTTGTAGGAAATTTCCTAAGTTCTTCTTAGTAGAGGCGCCGAAACCCCCGCTGTCTAAGCTTCTCAGCTAGCTGGTCAATCTTTGCGATACCAGCCTGGGATACTGAACGGGCCGTCATGCCTTCAACAGATTAAACTTGGAATATTCTCCCGGCTTTTGACGAACCTTTGTTGACACCATAAGCAAGATCACTTAAAATCCTTAAAAATATACCAAGAGCACTTGCACAACTTAATATTCACTAGTTTTATTTCAAGACTTGCTGTTAAATTCTTTACGCATCTCAGTATTTTTGAGTCCATAAGGCACTGGTCTTTTAATCTGCATAATTATTATATTTGGATCAATTGTCTTTGGCCCTTTTACTTTCCATCTGTGAATGCATATTGATGAAGTCTTGAACTATTGCTTATCTTTTAATCTCTTGCTAGCAACGTGGATTGCTTTGTTTTATGTGTCAACTTCATAATAAACAAACACCTTTAATTACAAATAACTCCTAAACAACACCCATCCGCATCCGTAACTATTAAAACTCTTTAACAACTTAAGAGCCGTAGAAACTCTTTTGTAGGGACTACCCCCCTTGGCTTCGTTAGGAGTTAGCCTAAACGGAGGAGCTAGGAGTAGGTGACAGTACCTGGCTCTATGCTTGCCCCCAAGGTCACACCTCTCCCACTTTCTTAAGTGAGGAGACAACTTTCGGAAGATTTATGTTGCTGGTGTGCAATTGGCGAACAACACTCTCACCAGGGACCATGCGCTCTAGGCACTCATACAAATCATTTTGACCTCACCTGTTACATCATCACCTAACCGAACTTTGTAATGATACCTTGGGTTCAAGAAATACCCACCTGCATGTATAGGGCGAAGGAGTTGATTGTTCCATTTGTTGTCAATAATCTCCCAAATAGGGCCATACTTGGCCACTTTGTCTTTGTATGTTTCCTTTATTTGCTCCTTTGCCTAATCCATAGCCTCATAAATGTAACCCATGGCCAATCTTTCCCCATCCACCAACTGCAACACCTTCACAAGGGGCTCAACAATTTTCACAACCTCTGATGTTTTTTTCCAAAATGCACTATCATTAACTTTCTTTTTGGTTTCTTTTGCATCTTTCCTACGAGCCCACTTAGATGAAATCCATTCATCACATGAAAACATCTTTTGCAAGTTCTCCTCTTGGGAAATGAGAGATTGCAGTGTCAAGAAGTGAGTTGCAAATCTTGTGATGGCAGGCCTAACAAGTTCCCTATTCCCAGTGTTTTTCCACATTAGATTCAAGACCCATGAATAGTTGTAGATAAATTTTGTAATGCTCTTGTCCTGCTCTATAACATCCTTGACCCAATCCTGTTTGCCTATATCCTCAAGCATGAGGTCTATGCAGTGTGCAACACATGGGGTCCAAAATATGGTTTTGTGTTTGCTCTCTAACATCTTACTAGCAAGGACATATTAGAGGCATTATATGTGATGACTTGAACAACATTTGTCACCCCCACCTCCGTATTAACTTCATCAAACAGCTAAAATAGTAGGTTTGCATCTTTCACCCTATCAGGTGGATCAACTGATTTCATAAACATGGTTCCTTGAGGGAAAGAGACAAGGAAATTGATTATTGTATGGTTCCTTGTATCACTCCATCCATCTGACATGATGGTACATCCTATAGTGGCCCATGACTCCTTAAAACCCTGCAAGTATTCATTTATGGGCATAACCTCCTTCTTCAAAAGTGATCCCCTCAAGTCATGCATACTAGGGCCCGTTGCTGCCTAATTCACACTTTAAGACGCAGGAAAGTCACAACCTGCTATGTGTGTCCTTGGGGGCAAGTGAGAGCTGGGGACCACTGTCACCACAGTCCACAACTCCTCCGTTTAGGCAAGATCCCAACAGAGCCAAGGGGGGTAGTCCCTACGGAAAGACTAAGTTCCAGTTTTATTAATTAATGACAGATTAATTAAAGGGATCTTTTATTAAGACTTAAGGATAAGACTTTAGAATATCTAAGGAATGACAAGCAGCATGCAAATGCACAGAATTCCTTTAATGACAAGCAGACCTTGAGATAAATAAAGACCAGTGCCTATTACAAATGGAGTCTAAAGGTGGATTACAACTTTATAAACTTACAAATGAATTTGGGATTTAAGTTAAGATTAAACTACAGCTTAGGTGTTGTACAACAAAATGAATGAGCAAATAAATAATGAATCAAGATATTAAGCAATATACAGTTGATCTAAATTTATCAATATTAACCAATGAACAAGATTTACAAGTTATGAACCAAAGATAGCAGAAGAAAAAGCTCTAAATAGAAATTATTAACCAACAGTAAATGAAGAAAAAGGACTTTGAGTTTGATTTACTTGAAGCAATTTAAACAAATGTTAAGCATTCACCACATGAACAATTGTAGAACTGAAAGTAAATGAAACTGAAAGTAAAGTGTTGGAGTGCTTGCAGTAAAATAAACGTGAAAGTGCTTGTAGTAAAACCTTGAACAGCAAGGCAAAGATAAAAAGTAGTGACCTGTGCTTGTAGGACGTTTTGCAATGCTTCTCAGTTTATTTTAGTTGATTTTATTAATGTTGTTCTTCTTGGATTAAGTTTTAGATCTGGTGGTGTGACTACCCCGATCTAGTTCTTCTCAAACCGAAGAAGGAATGCTGTTGCGCTCAACAGGGGGGAGCAAAGCCCACCCCTAGCTCACAGGTCAATCCCCAATGGCCCGGTGCTCACAAGGAGGACGTCGAAGCGCCTAGAGACCCCCTCGGTCTACTACCCCTTGCAGCTTCCGAGTCACTGTTTTTAATCGATTCAAAAATCTCTAGATGGATGCCTATAAACTAGGACTTCCCTTTCCCCTGGTCGTATCTCGGAGTACCCCGAAGGGTGATAACCGAGTAGAGGAGCAGGAAATAGAGAAGCTTTGTTGGTTAATTTTATGGGTTAATCTTAAGTCTTGGGTGGTTAAGATGCAAAGTCGATTTTAAGTTATCAACAAGATCACCAAGCGATGTCCCTTATGGGAGGCGCTGGTATTCGATCTTGGACTGAAAATAAATGTGTTGAAGATTGTAGCAGGAAAAGTAAAAATGTTGCTTTAATTACCTAAGCCCTCACTTCTCCTGCTTTTCATATCCAGCTTGAAGTCCCTAAAAGGAGATGACAAGTGGATAGAGGATACACAGGATGGGTGAGTTGTATGATTACTTCTTTTAACAGAAAAATAAAAAGAACTGAACTTGAAAGCAACTGTAACTAACTAGAACAATGCTTAACCGCACAGCAATCTCTGTGACAGAGATGGTAGTCTGTCACAGAGATAGGTGGGTAGAAAGGAAACTGATTAGACTAACCTCACAACAATTTCTGTTACAGAGATGGTGGTTTGTAACAGAGATAGGTGGGTGGATGAATAAAACAGTAAACTAAATAAAACAGTAAACTAAATGTTACTGAAATAAACAGTGAACTAACCTCACTTCAATCTTTGTCACAGAGATGGTGGTCTGTCACAAAGAGAGGTGGGTGAACAGAAAATAAAGCAATTTTCTACTTCTTAATTTATTTATGTGTATATTACAAATGCTTTATAAATTTTGCAGAATACCCCAAGAGGACTCCTCTTTGGGGTTTATAAATAACAGAAAAGGAAGGAAAGAGTTGAGGGCTTGAACCCCTTTTGGAACCGGTTGAAGGTTGAGGTGTTTCTAGGCCAATTTGGGCAGCAACTCCCCTTCACCTGTGCAAAACCTGTCACAAACCAGCAAGCTTTGCTTGCTAGAAATCACAGCAAACACTAAAAAATTTGTTAGAAAAATTAGTACAGAAAAATACAAATTTACAATAAAAAAAATCTGAGCGAAAGTATGACAGAAATATGAAGTTTAGAGGGTTGAAAACTCAGTTTTCAGCCACCTAAATGATGTTAGAACAGCAGAAATAAAAGCCTATACTGATGTACTAAGGGTTGGGGCCTTAAAACCAAGGTTTTTATCACTATACAGTGATAAAAACTGAGTTTCAAAACCCTTTTTACAGAAAGTGCGAAAATGAAAACAGAAAATAAATGGCTGGAAATGACTGTTTTTTAAAGTGAAAGCAACATGTAAATAGCAGAACTTAAAGCCTAAACTAATATACTATGGGTTAGGGCCTTAAAACCAAGGTTTTTATCACTATACAGTGATAAAAACTGAGTTTTAAAACCCTTTTTTCCAAAAGTGCGAAAATGAAAACAGAAAATAAATAGCTGGAAATGACTATTTTTCAAAACCAATGGAGAAGACTCCTTTGCTCTGGATCCCTGCAAATAAACCTGTAATAGCTGCACAATGTAAGCCAAGAGGTGAGCACAAAAATAGATCCTACAAAATACTTTGTAGGATCCTATCAAGCTACTCACAAATGAAAGCAGAAAAACTTCTACTTGCAAATCTCTCCACAAAATACTTTGTGAAGAGCTATCTAAGCTAATACAAATGCAACTAAAACAAATACAAAGTAGGTTACCTTACAAATAAAAATGGAATGTAGACAAGACACCAAAGCTTCCTCCAAAAATTGCTTGTATTATGGCCCAACTAGGGCAAGAACATTACAATGGCAAGAAGAAAATGAGAGAAGAATAATTTTCCGGCAGCATAACAATAGCATAAGAGATTATGAGAAATGAGGGAGTGAGACCCTCATTATATAGTTGAGGAAGACCCCCAACCCCTTGAAGATCAATGGCTGAGATTAGATCTAGATCTAGGTTAAATCTCCACCACTAGCTCTAGGTTTTTGACTTTGCATTCCTCTCAATCAATCTCAACCCTTAGATTAATTCTTGATCAATGGCTAAGATGCTTGATCCATGTCTCATTTATTTCCACCCTTAGATCTAGGGTCTTCACTGAATGTCCACCCTTAGATCTTTTTTGTGGTTAAAAAACGTGGGCCCTTCTCCAAATTAGACGCCCACCTCTATATTTAGCTTTGACTTCATTAAAAATGGCGCCACCTCTAAATTTAGACGCCCTCCAAATGAGCTAGCGCCCTTCTATTTGCATTGGCGCCCTCCATTTTGGCTAGCACCCTCTAAATATGGGGGTTTTCTCTCTTAAAATGGCGCCTTCCTTCTAGTGACGTTTTCCTCTATCTTTAGCGCCCTTCTATTATGTTAGCACCCCTCCAAATTTGGTGTAGAGCCTTTATTTGGTGGACGCCCTCCCTTTAAATGGACGCCTCCTCTATTTTGGTGAGGGTTTTAACACTTGGACGCCCCTTTTAGTGG
>LPNX010166375.1:101012-166670 GCA_001517045.1 Pseudotsuga menziesii
AATTTAAATTCTAATTTATAGATTTATGCCACTTTAATATTTAATATTTATGATCCTCCTCCAGGTTGGATACTCAGCGCCTTAATGATTTGGTCTACGTCCACTACAATCTCAGGTTGTGGGTGAAGCAGTTTCAGAGAAAAGTTGATGCGAAGGCCATTTCATTGGAAGAGATTGACACCACCGCTGCATGGAGGGCAGAGTGTGAGGAAACTGTTATGGAGGTAGCCCCTGATTGGCTAGAGGATGATCATGATACTGATAGTGATCATGGTGAGACTCATACAGTCTCAGAGGATTTGGATGAGCATGTTCCAGTGCCAGAGGAGTTTCACGCCGATTCTGGGAGTGTGCCACAGTCAGAGCTAGAGGGAGATAGACCTGGTGGTAGCACAGGCACCAATACTGGTAGAGGAGCAGGAGCTGCAGGACTACCTCCTCGACCTTCTCATTCTTCAAGACATCAGTTTCGGCCACCTTCTCCAGTTTCTAGAGGACGTCATTTTGCAAGGTCTTCTTTTAGAGGACGTCAGAGTCCAATACGAGGCCCACAAGCCTCAAGGGCACCTACTTCTAGTTCTAGAGGAAAAGCCATTTGCATAGCGATTACCTTTTCCCGTAAAAGGGGTAGAGGGAATCAATAGTTTATTTACTTTACTTCATTGTAGATGACTCGTGAGTCATGATGATGATCATGAGATACATTTGTTATATTTTTGATGACTTAAGATGCACGGACATGATCCATTTTGTATGTGTGATGTATCTCAATTCTCTAGACATCTTATATATCTTATATATCGGTTTTCTTTCCATATTCATGTAGCAATGTGTTTATTTGATGTTATTGTTGCTTTAGATGTTTAAAAAATTGAAAAAAAATGAATATTTTTCTATTTTTTAAGTTTGCCGATTTTTTCCCGATGTTTGCCGATGTTTTGCCGAGATATCCCGAAACGATGTTTCCTGGACCCTGCTGATTTTTTCGCCGCGCCGATGTTTGCAACACTGAATAAAAGCAAACAAAATTAAACTAAAACTAAGGAAACAAGAAACTTTTTTTTTCTAACTTTATGAAAGCAAAACTTTTCAAAAATGAAACTACTTTTCCTATTCTATTCTAAGCATTTATTCTACAAGCATGCAAACATGAAAATGAAAAGAGACGATACAAGCTTCCCCCAAATGGGGGAAGAGGGGTGTGGGAACCTTTATCCCACTTGTTTTTTATTAACTTTTGATGCTTTTTTGATGCTTTTTGCCTCTTCCGAAAGAAGAAGGTGAGAAAGGGAAAGAGAGAAGAGGGAAATGTTTTTGTCTTTTTGCTCTTTGCTTGCTTCTTGGCTTGCCTTTAGCCTTTGGGATTTTCTTGATTTTCCTGAAAGTAAGAGCTTTAAACACTGAAACGTTATATGTTAGTCAAAAAATAAAATGAAACAAAACTACAAACTAACCTTTTAAAAAAGGGTAAACTTCTACAGTGAAAATAGGGGAAAGAGAGAGAAGAAAAGGCTATGAAATGGGAGAGGAAAAAGGCAAAAAGAGGGCTGTCCAGAAGAGGAAAAGAGGGCTGCAAACTAACAAAATGATGGCTGCAAACTAAGTAAAAGAGGGCTGCAAACTAATTGAAGAAAGGGGAAAAGTGGGCAGTGAAGAGGAAAGAGGAAGAGCAAGCGAAATAAGGCAATAAAAGGGAAGCCAAAGGATGGAAAAAATGGAGACTAGGGCTTCCTAAAGTAACCGGTAACCAAAGTAAAGATTTCTTGTGGATGGAACACAAGAGAGGGAGAGAGACTCCCAGCTTTCTTTTTGTATTAAAAGAAGACGATCCCTGTAGGTCCTGCAATCACAAAGTGTTAAACAAAAATTTGGTTGCCTGAAGCTTGGGATAGAAGCAATTGAGCTGACACCCTTCTTCAACTTGTGAAGCCTAATAACACACCTAAACTCAATACAAAACGTGAGATCAAGATTACATGCTAGTATGCTAAGAAAATTAAATCAAGATCAACATTACGTATTACTGAATACTGATGTCCATCAAGATACTAATCTACTTTGCATAAACAACCAAATTGAAACAACAAATGATTATTCTACCGTGCCAACAATGTCCTTCTTGAGCTAACAAAATAATTGACCTCATGCAAGTATTAAAGAGATAGGGGTTAGAGACAATATCACCTCAACCATTAGAAAGTTACCACATGCAAGAGCTCATAGACCTCCAAAGTCGAATATCTTTATTAACAACTCAAAGCAAATGCTTGATACAATTTTCTCAATGTAACTCTAACACAAAAGTTCCATCCAAAAGAGCTCAAAAGAGCCTCTACTTATACAAAAACTCAACCCCAAGGGGGATTTAATGAACTGAAGATCAACTCAGCATGTAACTGAGTTGAAGTAAATTCTCACTGAGCTGAACTCAACTAATCAGAAGTAGAACTGAAGAGGTAGATGCCACCTCTGCTACCAACTCAAGTCCTAAGGGCCACATCACCAAAAACCTTACCAAACTCGCCACACGTGAGCCTCTTCCTCATGCGAATGGTACAGCACATCGGAATTGGCGTGAACGCATAACTAAATGAAGGCTTCGTTTAAACCAAACCAAAGTTTTGCAATAAATAAAGAAATAAGGAGGGGTCCACCCCCTTTCCATTCGCTAGCCTCCAATATCACTTTTACATGCTAGCGTGACTCTTCCCCTCCATGAGTTGACGTCACCCTAATGTCACCTTAATGTAACTCGCAGCTTGCCATGCTATGCCATACATTTATACCTTGGTTTAAAACAAATGTTTAATTGGAGAGGGGACCACTTCATAACAATTCTGTTATCACCCGCCTTGTAGTTGCCTGCTTGAGGTGGATCCAAAATGGATGGTAGAGGGGCAAGCAACTAAGGGGTGGAACCACGACTGCCTAGACTCCCAAATGGATGGTTGTCACACCAATCAAGGCAACCTTCACTTTAGGTTATCCTAGTCCAGGACAACAATGGGGGAGACCCAGATCTACTCCCGACAGGAGAGATCAAACCTAGACACCAGAAGAAGATCAGATGGGGCTTCAGGGTACTTAAGGTGTAAAGTGAATGAGAACCCTAGCTCTAGTGTTTAGATACTAGCAACTGTCGTGGGACACGTAACTATAATAGGGCAAGCACGAACAAAGTTGGGACTATCCAGTACCTAGAAATCAGACTCAGTAAAAGGTGTTTGAGCTATCAGTGAATGTTGGTAGATGGCAAAGGCTAAGAGCCTAAGGGCAACGCTAGCTTGGAGATCAGTGCATTGTATGCATTGGGCAATGGAGTCAACAGTAAGACAACGTTTCAGAAAACCCACTTGGGAAACACCTTGATCTACGAACCCAGAAAGCAATTGGTCCGGAAAAGCCAAGGTACAGGAAAACCTGCTCAGTAGATGGCTAGCGCTAAGGCCTAGGAAGACAAATTTGAAGTTTTAGGGGGTACCGAAAGGCTGATGGCTCAGCGTTGAGGATGAGAAGAGATCAGGCAAACCTGATCTACAAGCCCAAATCAGAAAAACAGCAGAAAAATCAGATCTAGAAAAGTCAAAATCTGATGATGGGGCTATGAGATTGAAAACTGATTTTTTCAGATCTAGGGAAAACCAGGAGGAATCAGCTCAGTGTTGGGGGTGTTCTGGGATGCTTGGGACCCGATCTATCAGCCTATCATGTCAGATTTCAGAAAAACCTACTTCCAAAAAAGGCCAATTTTCAGTGAGGGCGCTAGGGCAGTTTCAGTCTATTTTTCAGATCCCGGTCAAATTGTTGAGCCTCTTGACAGCGTTGGAGTTGATTTGGACTGCCCAAGACCCGATCTATCTGTCTATGAAGTCAGAAATTAGAAAAACTCAAAACCCTAGCAGGTCAATTTTTTCGGTGGGGGGTTAATGCAGTTTTCTGCTGAAAAATCAGATCTAGGTCAATCTATGAGGAATTTGACCAGCATTCTAGTTGATTTAGTTAGGGGGAGGCCCGATCTATGAAACCCAGAAATGGTTTGGCAAAAGATCAGACGGTTCCCTGATTATTTGATTTTTTAGTTTTTTATGGTTTAGGAGTTTTCAGAAAAATAGTTGAATTTCAGCAAAGTACAATGGAATAAGATCAGAAAAAAAAAGAACTTACCTGTGGATCTTACCTAGATAAGCTTGTAGAAGTCTGTAACAATGATGATCCTAGCTATCCTGATCAATCCTGGAAGATCCCTGTGATTTCTATGGCATATGCAAGCTCCAAGCCATCAAAGCGCCCCCTACCCTGCATGAGCAAACATCAACCATATCCGATTTGCACATACAAAATAAAGAAACTAAATGTTTTAAGACAATACAATGAAGTAATCATAGATCGCAATGAAACTAATGAAAACTTCCTGATCTAAGACGAAGAGAACCGAGCGAGTTGAGGCCCCCCTACAAAAACGCTCCAGCCAAAACGCCCTCCTGTAGACAAAACAATGATAGCCACACAAAAAGAAAGATCTTAGCAGAATTTCCACGATGCTAGTAAGTTGAAGACAAGCTAATCACCATTTGAGCACATCAGATGCAAAGCAAATCCAGATAATTTCCACAGAAAAAGTTCTTCTATTATTCAGATCCAAGAGCCAAAAACCCTTTACAAATGAGAAACTCTCTCCTTTAAATAGAAATGAGAAAACCTCAATCATAACCAAATCCTAACCACTTTCAAAACAAATGGCTAAGATTAAAAGATGAAATGTTGTAATCAATGGTTGAGATGAGCTCAACATACAATACATGGATCAATATAACCATAATTTACTAAAGTGGACTAAACCACCCAAATAAAAGTAACCCACTCAACAAGAGATAAATGAAAGCACATGGTGGGTCCAAGGAGTCTTTGACTAACTCCCTTTGGGTGTCCCCATGGCACAATAAAATAATATAATATTTTAATTCTTTGACTTTGTGCCTCCTTGAGAAAAACGTGAGCCTCCAAAAACAGCTCCAGAAAATAATAAAAAATGCCCAAAAAATAGGTGTGGGCCCAATCAGGAGCTGCAACTGCTGGAGAAGGTGTGGAGGACATCACTCTCATCATCATGACTCATCCCATGTCATTTCCTTGCCTCAGTAGCCCAAATCGATTTCTTCAATAGCCATTTAATCATTTTTTAATCTGCCTCAAGAAACGTGAACCTGCCAAAACAGCCTCCTAGGGTTCCTACGTTGCCAAACTGAGCCCACCATGTTCTCTGGGATGGGGGTACTATGGTACAAACTAGTAGTTACACCCCTTTGTTCCATACAACGCCCTAGGAGATCCAACTAAAACATCTCCCCACTCAGACATATCAACCTGTGAAGAAAAACTACATCAGAAAGGCAAAATGAGCCTGATCATATCTGCAAGTGATCGGAACTAGAAATAAACTATCTCATTAGACTCAGAGAGTCCAAATCCATCTAAGGTGTATACTCATACCCCTCATAGATCTCTATCTAATCATCATCCATATCCAATAAACAATATAACCCTCTGTAAATGATCAAACACCAATAATAACTCAGACTATCATCCATCTGCTGCAAGTGTTAAAAGGCTAAGACATGCTCTACAACTCATTCAAGCAACAATCACAACAAGTAGCAATCATTTCACTGGCGGTACATCAACAAATACATATATAAGGCTTTATTTATTATTACTCAGACTTAGACTTTTAGTTCTATACTCACTTCATAGCTGTAGTCATTTTGCTAGTGAAGGGTGAAGGATGAAATTGACAAGGCTAAGGCAAAGAATGACTTTCATTTTGCTAGTGAAGGGTGAAGGATGAAATTGACAAGGCTAAGGCAAATGATGACTTCCTACTTAATATCATGACACTTCGGATATGGAAAGGGAATACTCACTATAACCAAGCTCGGACAAACAACAACACAAGGAATGGCAGTGCCTCACAAATGGGTGAGTTGTTTAGAGAGTGCTTATTCAACTTAGGCATCATGACTACATCAAGCTCGATCCAAGTTCATTAGGATCATCATTTTATTCCATGGCCTTTTTGGCCTATATGACCCTTTTGGGACTTTACCAGTGCTTAAAAGCACAGCTAATCGCAACTTTCATCCGAGACATATTTATTTTAATAAGGTCAGCAATTTTTTGATATAGCATATTTTAAACCATTGTTTTTTTAGACCTTTTCTTATACTCTTCAAGGAGTATTTTAGCATTTCATTGCTCTTCCCCTTTTTACATATGTTAAGAAACATAGTTTTATAATTTTCATTTTCCATGGGCGCATATTCAATATTTCCAATATAAGCAGTACATGAGCTTTCAGTTTTAGCCAACAACATCTCAAGTGACTAGGGGGGAATCCTGCACAGTGCCAAACATCCAGACAACCGACCAGAATGATTTAGGCATACTATCCAACTTACCAAAGGCAAGTTTTGTAACCAACTCAGAGCCGAGACACAATATAAACAGGGAGGCTTGTCCAATAAAAGTTCTAGCGGGGAAAAAGGTCCTCCATGCTGTAAGTCAAGAAGTCAGTCGGGTTGAAAATTAAACTGGAAGGTAATGGATGGGTGAAGACAATGAGATCATGGAACCAACATTAGCAAGTCAAAACAATGGTGGGAATGACTACCTCTATTCTCCCTAAGGAGGGAAAAACCAATGAGTATAGATCAAGAACTTCAAAGCTAGAGTAAGGACATTAATACATAGTATAAGATACAACCAAGTCCATATAATTATGACCGCCAGATCATGATACCACAAGTCAATACATGTCACAAGAATCAATATAAGAGCAATAATAACCATAACACAATATAAAATGCTGAGTCATATCCATGCAATATAATCCATCTGAAACACCGTCTATCTAATGAGAAAGTACTGATATAACATTGGGCATCCACTACTACTCTGAAATGACATAAATGGCTACATCGGTCCTCAAATCTGAGTGTCCTGAGACTCAGTCCTAACATGGGAGAGTTCAATAGTCCACAAATATAATCATGATCCATAAAAAATGCCATCTCAGCATCTCATATGTAAGAGATCTGGCTGAACAATGCACTGTGTTTGAAAAATAGAATATAGTAGGCTGGCTACTATGTATGTGATAACATCTGGCTCCAGCTGGGACAAGGGCTCTGCTGAAAATAGCGCTTGAGAACATCAAAATCTATGGTCCTCGCACTCTGCTTCTCGCATCCTCGATCAACCAATCCAGCTCTACAACTGCTACCAAAAATGTACCTGACTACCTTCAACATGTCCAGAGCTATACCAAACTCACAGACCAGTCGTCAGAACAATATGCGGATAATATATAAAATACTGAAAATAAAGATGCATGAAACTGAAAAGGAGGAAATAAATCTAATTTTTAACCATAACTTTTAGTAAAATTTTGATTTTTTATTTTGCAGGATAACAAAAATACGCTAAGAGCTTCAAACTGAGCTTCAAACAAAAGAGCAAAACTCTATACTACTGCCGGGAAGGCTTATTCAGGTCCTACCTACCCTACTTTAACTAGTTTACACAAGTGTTAGGTAAAATCATAAATCCAATGCAACTACTTGCTGAACGAACCTATTGAGCTTTCTTTATAGTTAATGATACAACAAATCAAAGATGGCTTGTGAGCAATGTGAATGAAAATTAAAGCCATTATAACTTGTTGTTTGAAAATTAAAGAAAGACATGTATGAAAAGAAATGAAATCATGCCAGGGATGAGATTGATTGTTGCAAACTTCTTCTACCCATAGATCGATAAGATCATAAAATTTATGCAAGTTTAAATTTGATGAAAAAGAATACGATACATGATTCATCCCCCCAAGGCCATCATTTCTTCCCTCCCCTTTTTGGTTAGCACACTCAATCATATTCATATCTTGATAAATGGTGAAGCAAAATAGGGACAAACTAGAAATCATTAAACCAGAAATTGAGATTAACCCCATTTGTTGCTTATAAAATGAGAAAATATGGAATTGGTCTTTATAGAGCTTTTCATTCACCCAATCAAAGAAATTAGCAAAATTTAAAGCATTATGCACCAAGGATGAAAGGAGATAAAATGTTTTACCATTGACCATTTGGCACTTTCGAGACTCTGCACCGCATGATACCATAGAGGACTTCAAAAGCTGGGATGGGAGGGTGGATTGACAAATTAAGACTTGATTTGTATCACTTACGGGTGTTAACACCAATCTAGCATGTGATATGGGACATTTGCTAGAGAAATTAGCAAGATTGAAACTAACATCCCAAGAACTAGACTCACTATGATTAATCTCCTGAAACCAATCACTTTGATCAAAAGTATGACGGGAAATAGCAACAGCATTCCAAGAATCATTCCTTGGAGGCTCTTGATGATTATTCGGACCCAGATTCCAGTTCGACAGATGTGACAAAGAAGGTTCTAGGTCAAGCTCGCTCACTAGTATATCATCATCATGTGGTTGTTCTTCTTGAGAGTGTTCATTACATTCAACTAAGGATAAATGATCATCATCATTCATTTGACAAGGAAAAACATCACCATGTTCATTTCTATCCTCACAAAGTCGGTCTTCAACTACAATATGACCACATGATTGCTCTTCAACGGAAGTTTTATTAATTTCAACCTTTTCTTCTTCTACAGAGATATGATCAAGGTCTGAATCCATATTCAGATAGGTTGGATACTGACTCAAATTATCATCAATTCGGAAATGACTATGGAGTTGTTCTTTTAAAGGCTCTTTAATGACCTCACCAATGGAAGGCTCAACTATAGATGTTTCTTGATGGTGCATGTTAGGCTCCCTTCCACAGATCAGATCCAGGATTTGCTCTGTGGCTGCTTCAGGTAATAATAACAGAGTATCTCGTATGATTTGATTGATATCCCTCTTAGTTTCATCATGAGGTTTTGAAACATTATTCTCGAAGTACTCTGTAACATTCTTATGGATTGCAGGCACGCTCATAATTTGGAACATATAAAGAGATGAATGGTCCAATTGAGAAAGCACTTCGCCAATATACCAATTATAATCATTGCTAGATTCACACTCTAAAGAATCAATAGTGTTCCTACCCCAACTATTAATTAACAAATCTGTTAACATGTCATACCCAGTGA
The DNA here is from genome assembly GCA_001517045.1 of Pseudotsuga menziesii. Classification (NCBI taxonomy): domain Eukaryota; kingdom Viridiplantae; phylum Streptophyta; class Pinopsida; order Pinales; family Pinaceae; genus Pseudotsuga; species Pseudotsuga menziesii. Next base: position 110,193 of record LPNX010166375.1, read on the forward strand.
CGGATCCTGGTGCTAAATGATCAAACCATAGTTGAACATCCCCTTGCAAGGATTCTCCTAAGGCTCGCATATAAACATCTTCATTGTCCGTGCCTCTAGATTCCATGTAATCCCAGAGAATGTCCAGATGATTTTCTATAGATATATCTTTATTTCCATTGAACCGGGGCATCCTCCTAGTGTAATCATCTAGCATAGGATGAGGTGCTCTCGGTATTTCAGAAAAGTCAAAAAGAAACCGTTTGTCTTTCTTTTTAACAACTCTGGTTACTTGGCTATAAGGCTTTGACTAGGAATGACTTCTAGGTTCATGTTGACTTACAAGTCCACTTGGGATGGTCAGGAAATTTTTATTGCATGGGTGAGGAAGTTGGTGGGTATCATAAAGATTGTGATAACTAGATTCATACCCATAATCATGCTCGAGATCATCCTCATACCCGTAGTCTGAGCTCCATCTATTCCTTTCGTTTATTTGTCTATTAGTTTCAATCATGTTCTTGGTTACTTCCTTCAAGTGCTTCAAAAATACATCCGAATTCATTATGATTTATGGTATGTTCTAAGAACTTAAGATTAATGTGTTGGGTACGATCCTCAGTGGAGTCGCAGGGTGGAGTCGCCAGGTGAACCACACAAGTAATTCACCAAAAAAAAAGATATGTTGTAGGGAAAGGTGAGGTATGTTGAACCAAGGTAGGCCTCTACCTCCTCGGCAACGGCGCCGAAATGTGGCAAAGAGAACGGGAGGAGAGCCTAAGGATAAATGTCGGACCAGGGTAGGCCTCTACCTTCCCCGGCAACGGCGCCAAAATGTTATCACCCGCCTTGTAGTTGCCTGCTTGAGGTGGATCCAAAATGGATGGTAGAGGGGCAAGCAACTAAAGGGTGGAACCACGACCGCCTAGACTCCCAAATGGATGGTTGTCACGCCAATTAAGGCAGCCTTCACTTTAGGTTATTCTAGTCCAGGACAACAATGGGGGAGACCCAAATCTGCTCCCGACAGGAGAGATCAAACCTAGACACGAGAAGAAGATCAGATGGGGCTTCAGGGTACCTAAGGTGTAAGGTGAATGCGAACCATAGCTCTAGGGTTTAGGTACTAGCAACTATCTTGGGACACGTAACTATAACAGGGCGAGCACGAACAGAGTTGGGACTATCCAGTACCTAGAAATCAGACTCAGTAAAAGGTGTTTGAGCTATCAGTGAATGTTGGTAGATGGCAAAGGCTATGAGCCTAAGGGCAGCGCTAGCTTGGAGATCAGTGCTTTGTATGCATTGGGCAATGGAGTCAGCAGTAAGACAACGTTTCAGGAAACCCACTTGGGAAACACCCTAATCTACGAACCTAGAAAGTAATTGGTTCGGAAATGCCAAGGTACAGGAAAACCTGCTCAGTAAATGGTTAGCGCTAGGGCCTAGGAAGACAAATCTGAAGTTTTAGGGGGTACCGGAAGGCTGATGGCTCAGCGTTGAGGATCAGAAGAGATCAGGGAGACCTGATCTACAAGCGCAAATCAGGAAAACAGCAGAAAAATCAGATCTAGAAAAGTCAAAATCTGATGATGGGGCTAGGAGATTGAAAACTGATTTTTTCAGATCTAGGGAAAACCAGAAGGAATCAACTCAGCATTGAGGGTGTTCTAGGATGCTTGGGACACGATCTATCAGATTTCAAAAAACCTACTTCCGGAAAAGGCCAATTTTCAGTGAGGGCACTAGGGCAGTTTCAGTCTATTTTTCAAATCCCGGTCAAACTATTGAGCCTCTTGACAGCATTGGGATTGATTTGGACTGCCCAAGACCCGATCTATCCATCTATGAAGTCAAAAATCAGAAAAACTCAAAACCCTAGTAGGTCAATTTTTTCAGTGGCGAGTTATGGAGTTTTCTGCTGAAAAATCAGATCTAGGTCAATTTATGAGGAATTTGACTAGCATTCCAGTTGATTTAGTTAGGGGCAGGCCCGATCTATGAAACCCAGAAATGGTTTGGCAAAAGATCGGACAATTCCCTGATTATTTCATTTTTTAGGTTTTATGGTTTAGGAGTTTTCAGAAAAATAGTTAAATTTCAGCAAGGTACAATGGAATAAGATCAGAAAAGAAGACCTTACCTGTGGATCTTACTTAGATAAGCTTGTAGAAGTCTGTAACAGTGACGATCCTAACGATCCCGATCAATCCTGGAAGATCTCCGTGATTTCTATGGCATATGCAAGCTCCAAGCCATCAAAGCACCCCCTACCCTGTATGAGCAAACCTCAACCATATCAGATTTGCACATACAAAATAAAGAAACTGAATGCTAAAAGACAGTAAAATGAAGTAATCATAGATCGCAATGAAACTAATGAAAACCCCCTGATCCAAGACGAAGAGAACCGAGCGAGTTGAGGTCCCCCTACAAAAATGCTCCAGCCAAAACGCCCTCCTATAGACAAAACAATGATAGCCACAAAAAAAAAATACATCTCACGAGAATTTCAACGATACTAGTAAGCTAAAGACAAGCTAATCACCATTTGAGCACATCAAATGCAAAGGAAATCCAGAAAATTTCCACAGAAAAAGTCCTATTATTCAGATCCAAGGGAAAAAGACCCTTTATAAATGAGAAGCTCTCTCCTTTAAATAGAAATGAGAGAACTTTAATCATAACCAAATCCTAACCACTTTCAAAACGAGTGGCTAAGATTAAAAGATGAAATGTTCTAATCAATGGTTGAGATGAGCTCAACATACAATACATGGATCAATATAACCATAATTTACCAAAGTGGACTAAACCACCCAAATAAAGGTAACCCACTCAATAAGAAATAAATGAAAACAGATGGTGGGTCCAAGGAGTGTTTGACTAACTCCCTTTGGGTGTCCCCATGGCACAATAAAATAATATAGTATTTTAATTCTTTGACTTTGTGCCTCCTTGAGGAAATCGTGAGCCTCCAAAAACAGCTCCAGAAAATAATAAAAAATGCCCAAAAAATAGGTATGGGCCCAATCTGGAGCTACAACTGCTGGAGAACGTGTGGAGGACATCACTCTCATCATCATGACTCATCCCATGTCATTTCCTTGCCTCAGTAGCCCAAATTGATTTTCTTCAATAGCCATTTAATCATTTTTTAATCTGCCTCGGGAAACGTGAACCTGCCAAAACAACCTCCTAGGTTGTCTACGTTGCCAAACTGAGCCCACCAGGCTCTCTAGGATGGGGTTACTATGGTACAAACCAGTGGTTACACCCCTATGTTCCATACAACGCCCTAGGAGATCCAACTAAAACATCTCCCCACTCAGACATATCAACCTGTGAAGAAAAACTGCATCAAAAAGACAGAATGAGCCTGATCATATCTGCAAGTGCCCGAAACTGGAAATAAACTGTCTCATTAGACTCAGAGAGTCCAAATCCATCTAAGGTGTATACTCATACCCCTCGTAGGTCTCTATCTGATCATCAACCATATCCAATAAACAATATAACCCTCTGTAAATGATCAGACACCAATAATAACTCAGACTATCATCCATCTGCTGCAAGTGTTTAAAGGTTAAGACATGCTCTACAACTCATTCAAGCAACAATCACAACAAGTAGCAATCATTTCACTGGCGGTACATCTACAAATACATATGTAAGGCTTTATTTATTATTACTCAGACTTAAACTTTCAGGACTATACTCACTTCATAGCTGTAGTCATTTTGCTAGTGAAGGGTGAAGAATGAAATTGACAAGGCTAAGGCAAAGGATGACTTCCTACTTAACATCATGACACTTCGGATATGGAAAGGGAATACTCAATATAACCAATGTCGGACAAACAACAACACAAGAAATGGTAGTGCCTCACAAATGGGTGGGTTGTTTAGAGAGTGCTTATTCAACTTGGGCATCATGACTACATCAAGCTCGATCCAAGTTCATTAGGATCATCATTTTATTCCATGGCCTTTTTGGCCTATATGACCCTTTTGGGACTATTCACCAGTGCTTAAAAGCACAGCTAATCCCAGCTTTTATCCGGGACATATTTATTTTAATAAGGTCAGAAATTTTTTGATATGACATATTTTAAACTATTGCTTTTTTAGACCTTTTCTTATACTCTTCAAAGAATATTTTAGCATTTCATTGCTCTTGCCCTTTTAACATATGTTAAAAAACACAGTTTTATAATTTTCATTTTCCATGGGCGCAAATTCAATATTTCCAATATAAGCAGTACATGAGCTTTCAGTTTTAGCCAACAACATCTCAAGTGACTAGGGGGGAATCCTGAACAGTGCCAAACATCCAAACAACCGACCAGAATGATTTAGGCATACTATCCAACTTACCAAAGGCAAGTTTTGTCACCAACTCAGAGCCGAGACACAATATAAACAGGGAGGCTTGTCCAATAAAGGTTCTAGCGGGGAAAAAGTTCCTCCATGCCGTAAGTCAAGAAGTCAGTTGGGTTGAAAATTAAATTGGAAGGTAATGGATGGGTGAAGACAATGAGATAATGGAGCCAACACTAGCAAGCCAAAACAATGGTGGGAATGACTACCTCTATTCTCCCTAAGGAGGGCAAAACCAATGAGTATAGATCAAGAACTTCAAAGCCAGAGTAAGGACATCAATACATAGTATAAGATACAACCAAGTCCATATAATTATGACCGCCAGATCTTGATACCACAAGTCAATACATGTCACAAGAATCAATATAAGAGCAAAAATAACCATAACACTATAAAATGCTAAGTCATATCCATGCAATATAATCCATCTGAAACACCGTCTATCCAATGAGAAAGTACTGATATAACACTGGGCATCCACTACTTCTCTGAAATGACATAAATGGCTACATCGGTCCTCAAATCTGAGTGTCCTGAGACTCAGTCCTAACATGGGAGAGTTCAATAGTCCACAAATATAATCATGATCCATAAAAAATGCCATCTCAGCATCTCAAATGTAAGAGATATGGCTGAACAATGCACTGTGTCTGAAAAATAGAATATGGTAGGCTGGCTACTATGTATGTGATAACATCTGGCTCCAACTGGGACAAGGGCTCTGCTAAAAAGAGCGCTTGAGAACCTCAAAATCTATGGTCCTCGCACTATGCTTCTCGCATCCTCGATCAACCAATCCAGCTCTGCAACCGCTACCAAAAATGTACCTGACTACCTGCAACATGTCCAGAGCTATACCAAACTCACAGACCAGTCGTCAGAACAATATGCGGATAATATATAAAATACTGAAAATAAAGATGCATGAAACTGAAAAGCAGAAAATAAATCTAATCTATAACCATAACTTTCGGTAAAAGTTTGATTTATATTTTGCAGGATAACAAAAATACGCTAAGAGCTTCAAACAAAAGAGAAAAACTCTATACTACTATCGGGAAGGCTTATTCAGGTCCTACCTACCCTACTTTAACCACTTTAGACAAGTGTTAGGTAAAATCATAAATCCAATGCAACCACTTGCTGAACGAACCTATTGAGCTTTCTTTACAGTTAATGATACAACAAATCAAAGATGGCTCGTGAACAATGTGAATGAAAATTAAAGCCATTATAACTTGTTGTTTGAAAATTAAAGAAAGACATGGATGAAAAGAAATGAAATCATGCCAGGGATGAGATTGATTGTTGCAAACTTCTTCTACCCATAGATCGATAGGATCATAAAATTTATGCAAGTTTAAATTTGATGAAAAAGAATACGATACATGATTCATCCCCCCTAGGCCATCATTTCTTCCCTCCTCTTTCTGGTTAGCACACTCAATCATATTCATATCATGATCAATGGTGAAGCAAAATAGCGACAAATTAGAAATCATTAAACTAGAAATTGAGATTAACCTCATTTGTTGCTTATAAAATGAGAAAATATGGAATTGGTCTTTATAGAGCTTTTCATTCACCCAATCAAAGAAATTAGAAAAATTTATAGCATTATGCACCAAGGATGAAAGGAGATAAAATGTTTTACCATTGACCATTTGGCACTTTCGAGACTCTGCACCGCATGATACCATAGAGGACTTCAAAAGCTAGGATGGGAGGGTGGATTGACAAATTAAGACTTGATTGTATCACTTATGGGTGTTAACACCAATCTGGCATGTGATATGGGACATTTGCTAGAGAAATTAGCAAGATTGAAACTAACATCCCAAGAACTAGACTCACTATGATTAATCTCCTGAAACCAATCACTTTGATCAAAAGTATGACGGGAAATAGCAACAGCATTCCAAGAATCATTCCTTGGAGGCTCTTGATGATTATTTGGACCCAGATTCCAGTTCGACAGATGTGACAAAGAAGGTTCTAGGTCAAGCTTGCTCACTAGTATATCATCATCATGTGGTTGTTCTTCTTGAGAGTGTTCATTACATTCAACTGAGGATAAATGATCATCATCATTCATTTGACAAGGAAAAACATCACCATGTTCATATCTATCCTCACAAACTTGGTCTTCAACTACAATATGACCACATGATTGCTCTTCAATGGAAGTTTTATTAATTTCAACATTTTCTTCTTCTACAGAGATATGATCAAGGTCTGAATCCATATTTTGATAGGTTGGATACTGACTCAAATTATCATCAATTCGGAAATGACTATGGAGTTGTTCTTTTAAAGGCTCTTGAATGACCTCACCAATGGAAGGCTCAACTATAAATGTTTCTTGACGGCGCATGTTAGGTTCCCTTCCACAGATCAAATGGGGCTCCATGATACTTAAGGTGCAAGGTGAATGGAAACCCTAGCTCTAGGGTTTAGGTACTAGCAACTGGTGAAGATGACCACTGTCTTGGGAAACATAACTGTGAAAAGGTGAGCAAGAACAGAGTTGGGACTGTCTAGTACCAAGGAGACAGATTCAATGAAAGATACTTGACTTGAGCTATCAATGAGTGCTGGCAAAGGGAACGAGAGGGGAGCTTAAGGATAGTGCTAGCTAGGAAATCAGTGCCTTGTGTGTATTGGGCAATAGAGTCAGCAACAACCCAACGTTTCAGTGAACCCACCTGAGATACACCTTGATCTATGAACCCAGAAAATAGTTAGTCCAGAAAAGCTAAAGTACAGGAAAACCAGCTCAATGGAAGGCTAGCGCTAGGGCTTGGAAAGACAGATTTGCAGTTCTAGGGTCACGTGGAGGCTAATAGCTTAGCGTTGAAGGAGAAATGAGGTTAGGGTGACCTGATCTACAATCCCAAATCAGAAAATCAGCAGAAAAATAAGATCCGGACAAAGTCAAAATTTGATGAGGGGGCTAAGTGGTTGAAAAATGAATTTTCAGATCTAGGGCAAACCGGAAAGAGATAGCTCAACGTTGGGGGTGTTCTGAAATGCTTACGCCCTGATCTATCAGCCTATCTTGTCAAATTTCAGAAAAAGTCACTTCCGGAAAAGTCCAATTTCCAGTGAGGGCGCTACGACTGTTTTAGTCAAAAACTCAGATCTAGGTCAAACAGCCAAGAATTTGGACAGTGTTGGGGTTGATTTGGACTGTGTGGGACCCGATCTATCCATCTGTGAAGTCAAAATTCAGAAAAAATCAAAACCCTAGCAGATCAAATTTTCAGTGGGGGGTTATGTAGTTTTCTGGCAAAAATTCAAATCTAGGTCAAACTAGAAGGAGTTTCACCAGCGTTGCAGTTGATTTGATGAAGGGGAGACCCGATCTATGAAACCCAGAAATGGTTTGGCCAAAGATCGGACGATTCCCATATTTATTGCTTTTTAGGGTTTTTAGTATTTTAGGAGTTTTCAAAAAAAATTGAAGTAAAGCAAGGTACAATGGATTAAGATCTGAAAAGAAGAGACTTACCTGTTAGATCTTACCTGAAAAAGCTTGTAGAAGTCTTTAACAGTGCTGTTCTTTGCTATCCCAATCAATTCTAGAAGATCCCTGTGATTTCTATGGCATATGCAAACTCCAAGCCACCGATCCGCCCCCTACCCTGCATGAGCAAACGTCAACCATATCAGATTTGCTAATACAAGATAAAGAAACCGAATGCTATAAGAAAGTAAAACGAAGTAATCATAGATCATAATGAAACTAATGAAAACCCCCTGATCCAAGACAAAGAAAATCGAGCGAGTTGAGGTCCCCCTACAAAAACGCTCCAGCCAAAACGCCCTCCTGTAGACAAAACAATGATAGCAAAAAAATATAGATCTCACAAGAATTTCCACAATGCTAGGAAGCTGAATATTTTTCAATCACCATTTGAGAACATCAGATGCAAAGCAGATCCAGAAAATTTCCACAAAAAAGTCTTTGTATTATTTAGATCCAAGAGCCAAAGACCCTTTACAAATGAGAAGCTCTCTCCTTTAAATAGAAATGACAGAACCTCAATCATAACCCAATCCTAACCACTTTCAAAATGAGTGGCTAAGATTAAAAGATGAAATGTTCTAATCAATGGTTGAGATGAGCTCAACATACAATACATGGATCAATATAACCATAATTTATCAAAGTGGACTAATCCACCCAAAAAAGGTAACCCACTCAACAAGAAATAAATGAAAGCACATGGTGGGTCCAAAGAGTGTTTGAATAACTCCCTCTGGGTGTCCCCATGGCACAATAAAATAATTTAATTCTTTGACTTTTGTGCCTCCTTGAGGAAATCGTGAGCCTCCCAAAAGAGCTCTAGAAAATAATATAAAAATGCCCAAAAATAGATGTGGGCCCAATCAAGAGCTGCAACTACTGGAGAAGGTGTGGAGGACATCACTCTCATCATCATGACTCATCCCATGTCATTTCCTTGCCTCAACAGCCCAAATCGATTTCTTCAATAGCCATTTAATCATTTTTTAATCTGCCTCGAGAAACATGATCCAACCAAAACAGCCTTCTAAGGTGCCTGCGTTGTCAAACTGAGCCCACCAAGATCTTTGGAATGGGGGTACTATGGTACAAACAAGTGGCTACACCCCCCTATGCCCATACAACGCCCTAGGAGATCCAACTGAAACATCTTCCTGCTAAAAAATATCAATATGTGAACAAAAATTGCATCAGAAAGGCAGAATGAGCCTAATCACATCTGTAAGTGCCCGGAACTGGAAATAAACTGTCTCATTAGACTCAGAGAGTCCAAATCCATCTAAGGTGTATACTCATACCCCTCATAGGTCTCTATCTGATCATCAATCATATCCAATAAACAATATAACCATCTGTGAATAATCAGACACCAATAATAACTCCGACACTATCCATCCGCTGTAAGTGTTAAAAGGTTAAGACATGCTCTACAACTCATTCAAATAACAATCACAAGAAGCAGCATTCATTTCATTGGCGGTACATCAACCAATACATATATAAGGCTTTATTTATTATTACTCAGACTTAGACTTTCAAGACTATACTCACTTCATAGCTGTAGCCAATTTGCTAGTGAAGGGTGAAGGGTGGAAATGACAAGGCTAAGGCAAAGGATGACTTCCTACTCAACATCATGACACTTTGGACAAGGAAGGGGAATACTCATTATAACCAATGTCAGACAAACAACAACACAAGGAATGGCAGTGCCTCACAAATGGGTGAGTTGTTTAGAGAGTGCTTATTCAACTTAGGCATCATGTCTACATCAAGCTTGATCCAAGTTTATTAGGATCATCATTTTATTCCATGGCCTTTTTGACCTATATGACCCTTTTGGGACTTCACCAGTGCTTAAAAGCACAGCTAATCGCAGCTTTCATCCCGGATATATTTATTTTAACAAGGTCAGCAATTTTTGGATATAGCATTTTTTAACCATTACTTTTTTGGACCTTTTCTTATACTCTTCAAGGAGTATTTTAGCATTTCATTACTCTTGCTTCTCCTGGGAGGGACTACATGAAATCTGAGTGGACCATCATTAATGGGAATAGCTATGCTACCAACTAGGATCTCTCTAATTTCTTCCATTACCCCTTGTGGACTTGCATTAGGCTTATCATTATGAGGAGATACTACATGTTTGACAGTTTCTCCCACCGTCCAGAAATCTCTATCTTCTTCCGAAGGATGAGGACTATGGGATATAACAGTATTGTGGCTAGATCCTTCCCCTACAGGAACATGAATATGCATACCCTCTAGATCAGATGGTTCTACTCTAGGCTGCGATGCAGAAGAAATAGGAACGTGGGATAGATCATGATTGCGAAGACTGGATGACTCACATGGCAGCAGAAAACTAGGAATGAGAAGATAGGTAGACAAGGCACTAATCGGTGCGGTTGAAGGAGTTTGAAAAATAACGAGATTGTTGAGATTAAAATCTCCTTCGGGCGCATCATTTATTAAGGCATCCTGTTGCCAACGCAGAGAGCTATCATGGACTTGAATTAAGTTACCATCTTCCAAAGATAAATGAGATAATGATCTAGCAAAATCAGGAGCATGGGTGCTACTAACCTCATTATCAACCTCTATTACATCAGACACTTCAAAATGGATTTCCCATGGATAAATAGGCTCTAGTCCTTGGCTTTCTCTTTCTCTATTCTGGTCAATCAAAGCAAACCACTCATTCACTCTACGAGAGATTCTTTCAACATGCCTGGCATCATTAACTTCATCAACCTCAATTATAAGATTTGCAGCATTGTTTTGCTCAGGAAATGGGATCTCATTTCTTCTTAACTCCTCTAATTCCTCTGAGCACTCACCTTCAGGCATTTCCAAACTAATCATCCTAGCAATTTGAGTTGTTTGATTTTCTTCCGAAGATAAGTCGGAGTCTTCCATTGCTAGAAACATGCTTTCAGGATGCCTATACTTCCACACTTTATTTGCATCTTCTACAAAATGGGCCTTAGCATTATTCAACAATTCTTCCCCATATGTATTTTTAATCCCTTCTTCAAAAGTCTCCAAATGCTTCTCATAGCAAGGTTCCCTATTGATTCTGATCAGAGCCCTGTCAGAGTTCGGAACACAAAGGTATGATAGGTCCATCATGAGGTATCCACCTAAACCAGCTGCCCACTTTCTAGATAAGAGCATTCCATATGCTGGGGGCAAGTCAATAACAACTACATCCACTATAGTGGAGATGTCGGAGCATGCAAACATATCAGCTCTAAGGTTTTTTATCAAGCCATAGGATGGCACTCATCTTGAATCTATGCCACAAACATTTCCATAGGGCCTAGTCACTTCCAATCCCATTTCCTTCATGACATGCAAAGGCATTACGTTCATAGCCGCTCCGGAATCCAACATGCAATTATGCAGGAGCATATTTTGAATGTGCAAGGTTAGGTAAAAGGGAGGGTGACCACCATTCTTTCTCTCATAGATAGCCGATTGTATGTTAACAGGTGGATCATTTTCATCTTTGCTAGGATGTATCCTCTCAGGACTCTGTATGTGATCGGGCTCTAAAGTAAACTTAGGGGTTTTTTCTTGGCCAATGCCATCAAAGAACTCTTCTACTTGGCTTCTTACAGAGGGAACATTTATCAGTTCAATTATTGGGATGCTACACATTATCTTGCTCAACTCTTTCTTGATGTCAATGTTCAAATTTAAATCTCCCAAGGCAAGATCTTCTTCTTCCCTTTTGTCTTCGTTCATTACTTTTCTTTTGTCAAAGAAAGAAGGCTGGGAATCCACTCTTCATTTATAAATTCTAACCTATGGTTCTTCTTTTGTTTCAAGGATGTCTACTACACAACATGAGGGTTTAGGCTCATCAACAAAATCCTCTTCCTGCTCCTAAGTTTCCTCCTCTTGCTCCCATGGTTCTTCCTCTAGGAGAATTCTTCCAAACTCATCATCGACAGACAAATCATTCATGAAATTGATGTTATTTGGTTGGTCATCAGGGGGATTGGCGTTTGTTGGTTCTTCGTCATTTTCATCACACCAATTAACATTCCTCTTCTCAGGATTCTCTGGATACTCGGGCCTTCTTCTATTAGGGTCTCTCTCAGGACCTCTATTGTTGTTCCAATAAGGTCTAGGGCCATAAGGGTTTCTATGTCTCTCCGGATCATGGAAACTAGCCCCGTTTTTGGTCAAGACAGTTAGTTGCCTCATCATTTCTTGCATGGTTTCTAACGTGTCATTTGTCTCTTTTGGCTCATTCACAGGCTCCTTAGGCTTTCGGATCTTAGGCTTGGATCTAGAAGTGGATGGGGCATAATGATCAAGGAATTTTTGCTTGCCCATAGATGCTACATGTTGCTTAGCCATCTTTGCATTGAACTGGGCAGTTTTCAAGTCATTCAAATTTTTGTCTTTCAAATTAAAACCCAACCAACGATCAAAGGCATTCAGATAGTGGATAATAATCGCTTGGTCTTTTGGTCTAATTTCATCTGGGATGTTTCCTACAGTCTTGTCAAATCTCAGGTTGAATTCATGGACTGTTTCATTTTCCCTCTTCTTTATGTCAAATAGTTGATGCAAGAGGAACTTCCCATTCAACTTATGAGACCAATCACTGTTAAGCTTTGTGACGAAGTGGTCATAACCATTGATGGATGAAGCAGGTAATCTATCAAACCACTTCCGCACATCTCCTTCCAGAGAAAATAAAAGACCTCTCATGAATACATCTTCATCCACAGCTCCATATGCTTCCATATGGTCCCAGACTTTATCAATGTGGTCTTCAATGGAGGTAGCTGATACTCCATCAAACTTAGGGACCTTTTCAAAATATTTCTCATACATGTCATGTGGGGCCCCCGGGATCAGGGAGAAATCTAAAGGCGATGCTTTGGCCCTCCTTCCAAACACCCTAGGGTTTTGTAGAGGAGGAGCATTCTGATTTCCACTAGTGTTTGTTCCGGCCATTGGGCTAGATGAAACTGAAAGGGATCCCAAAGGATGAATTGAGGAAACAACGAGGCTGGACACTTGCTTGCTTTTCCTTGCGTAAGTTATGGGAATTCCTTGAGGGTTTCTAGGACGCTCTAGGAATTTAAGATTAATATATTGGGTACGATCCTCAGTGGAGTCGCAAGGTGGAGTCGCCAAGTGAACCACACAAGTAATTCACCAAAAAAGATATGTCGTAGGGGAAGGTGAGGGATGTTGAACCAAGGTAGGCCTCTACCTCCCCGGCAATGGCACCAAAATGTTATCACTCGCCTTGTAGTTGCTTGTGTGAGGTGGATCCAGGATGGATGGTAGAGGGGCAAGCAACTAAGGGGTGGAACCACGACTGCCTATGTTTCCCAAAACAGTGGTCATCTTCACCGGTTGCTAGTACCTAAACCCTAGAGCTAGGGTTTCCATTCGCCTTGCACCTTAAGTATCCTGAAGCCCCATCTGATCTTTTTCTGGTGTCTAGGTCCAATCTCTCCTGTCGGGAGTAGATCTGGGTCTCCCCCATTGTTATCTTGGACTAGGATAACATAAAGTGAACGCTGCTTTGATTGGCGTGACAACCATCCATTTGGGAGTCTAGGCAGTCGTGGTTCCACCCCTTAGTTGCTTGCCCCTCTACCATCCATCCTGGATCCACCTCACATAGGCAACTACAAGGCGGGTGATAACAAATACAAGTCTTTGATGTTTGTGAGATCGTTTTGCAAATGCTCTTGGTCCATTTTATTGTGTATTTAAGATGATCTTGTTAATTAAGGCTAAGGGAATTTCCAACTGGTACGCAAGGTACTGGAAATCTAACTGGAGGAATATTCTAAGTGGCCTTGTTCAAAGACATATTGGACCATCTGGTCTGCAGCGAGGCATTCGATAACTTTCCAACCACTGCAAACAAGGAGAGCTACCTAGCGCCCACAGTAAAGATTTGTCCACTTAGAAATATTATCGCATTCAACGTCGGTTCGTTGGTTATGAGATGATAAATTTTATTATGATTATACTTGGAATTAAATCTATGAATTAAACAGTTACAGTGCTTCTAGGTATCCCGAACGGGTAGAGCATACACACTATAGAATGGTAATTTCCAATTTTAAAGGATGACTGTGAGTTGCAAATTTTATTAACAAACACAACTCTCCGACAGAGAGTGCTCTTGATCCACGTTATGGTAGATTCAAGAGTCTTATCTAACCTGCTATGATAATGCAATGCAAGTGCTCTCCGATAGAGAGTGCTCTTGACTTGTCTTATGACAGGTTAAAGAGTCTTTGGGTTCTTTTTATGAAATATCAATTAGAAAGGAAAGATACACATGAAGCAAAAAGCATGCAAGTGATGAAAATTAAATCTAGCAATTAGTGAAAATAAACTAAGTCTAAAAGCACTCTAATCTAAGCAAAAAAAAAACACAAGACACACTTCCCCCAAATAGGGGAAGTAGAAAAAATGTGGGAGGCTTAACCCCACTCGTCCATTTTTTTTAATGATTACAATGAAAGGGATTTTAACCCTTCAAAAAGAAAGATTGCAAACTACTAAGATGAATAATCCTTAATGGCTTTTACAAGGATGCAATTTTATGCTTGTATTTGTCTTCTTGTTTTGCACTCCTCTTCAATCTTCAAGCCTTTGGACTTGCTCCCTTGGTTCACTTTGTCCTTGGTACCTACACAAGAAAACAAAGCACTCATGCACCCATTATTGTTACTACATAAAACTAATCTAGATGCAAAGAAAATTGAAATCAATCTAAGTATGAAATTACAAGTTTTTAGTCTTTTTTTTAATCGAAATTAGAAAAAAAAAAGAGTACATGCAAAAAAGAGTAGAAGGCTGAAAATAATGAAGAAACGAGACAGCCAATGAAGGAATCAGATGGCTGCAAAATGTAAGTAATGGTCAGCCAACAAAAGGATGAAAGGTGGCTACAAAACATGAAGGAAAAAAGGCTCAAAAAGTGTCGAAAAGTGGCTGCAAAAAGTGCCCAAAAGGGCTGAAAATGGAGGAGAAAGCAGGCAGCCAACAAAGAGAAAAGTTGGCTGTAAAAAATAGGAAAATGGAACAGTGAAACAAAGAAAATGATGATTGCAAAAAATAGGAAAAACAGGGCAGCCAACTAGGAGAAAAGTGGCTGCAAAAATCGAGAGAAAGAGGGAAAAAGAGTGAAGAAAAGGTGGACTAAAAAGCAAGAGAAAAAGGCTAAAGACCAGGGAAAACAATGAAGGAGAAAAAAAAGGCAAGAAAAGTGAAGAAGTGAGGCAAAAGAATCAAGGTAGATCTAGAAGAGCAAGAAGAAGGAGGATGGGTGGATCTTGTAAACAAAGAAAAGATTTTAAGTTTTGATCAAGAGGGATGAGGAAGAGCCCCTTTTAGCCATGTGTTTTTGAAGTTGGAATCAAGCGCTCTGAAGAACCTGCATGGTGAAAGTATTAGATTTAAAAGGCTCTTGCTTCATGAAGAGGTGGTTGGGATTCAACTCCTCCACTTTTGGTGATACCTGAAACACAATTCTCAATCCACAACACACATGATCAAATACCAGAATGCTAAATTACGAAAATATCTGAAAAATAGTGGTATAACTAACTACTTCATGTTCACTTCAGACATTCAAGAAATTTTTGCATAGATAACCAAGTTAAGACTCTAAATGGCTATCCTACTATGCTAAATATATAGCCCTCATGAACTAGCATTGATCAAATATTTTGAAAAAGAAAGAGAATAGGGTAAGAACGAGATCACCTCACAAAATGAAAACCAAACACAAAGAGCCCATGCATAGACCTCCAAAGTCACTTTATTCCAATAATCAAATATTTGTTACAAAATTGGCGGAGTTCTCTTGCACATTCTCCATATCCAAATGGGAACAAGAGACCCGCTTTTATACAAAAAGGGATTGTTGTCACCCAAAACTGGCATGCGTGTGCTAAAGCCCAGAAAGTGAGCACATTAGCTCGATGACAACTCTCTCGAGAGAAGCCAATGTCACCACACTCCTCTCTCCTCGCTTCAAGTTGGCTCTTCTCCAAGTCTAGGGGGGATTCCCTAAGGTAGGATCACTAAGGCAGGTGCAACGAAGGGCAAGGTGATCTGAATAGGATTCCTTAGAGAAACATTTGTAACAAAAAAGGAATTTGGATTGAATCATGGGAAGGAAGGGAGGATCAGTCCTCGAGGGAAAACCAGTGTCTTTGTATCAGGAGCAGAAAATGGAGTCAACAGAGAGTTCAAGAGGGCCTTGTCATATGTGACTGAGGGGGAGAGATCGCATGATTGATCAAACCCTGCTCAGTCTATTGTGAGAGATCAAGATATACTTCTTCCTTTCTAATTGCGGGAGGTGCGTTGTGTTATCACATATATAGTAGCCAGGCTACCATTTTCTATTTTTCAGACAGTACATTTTTCAGCCATATCTCTTACATGTGAGATGCTGAGATGAGCAGTTTTAATGGATCATTATTATGTTAGTGGACTATTGCACTCTCCCATGTCAGGACTGAGTCTCAAGACACTCAGATTTGAGGACCAATGTAGCCATTTATGTCATTTTCAGAGCAGTCATTGATGCCCAGTTTTATGTCAATTCTTTCTCATTGGACAGATGGTGTCTCAGATGGATTATATTGCATGGTTATGACTCAGCACTTTATATTGTGTTATGGTTATTATTGCTCTTATACTGATTCTTGTGACATGTATTAACTTGTGGTATCATGATCTGGCGGTCATATTTATATGGACTTGGTTGTATATTGTACTATGTATTGATGTTCCTACTTAGACTTGGAAGTTTTTGATCTATACTCATTGGTTTTACCCTCCTTAGGGAGAATAGAGGTACTCATTCCCGCCATTGTTTTGGCTTGCTAGTGTTGGCTCCATCATTCATTGTCTTCACCCATCCATTACCTTCCAATTTAGTTTTCAACCCGACTGACTTCTTGACTTGTGGCATGGAGGATCTTTTTCCCCGCTAAAACTTTTGTTGGACAAGCCTCCCTGTTTATATTGTGTCTCGGCTCTGAGTTGGTGACAAAACTTGCCTTTGGTAAGTTGGATTGTATGCCTAAATCATTCTGGTCGGTTGTCCCGTTGTTTGGCATTGTGCAAAACTCCCCCTAGTCACTTGAGATGTTGTTGGCTAAAATTGAAAGCTCATGTACTGCTTATATTGGAAATATTGAATATGTGCCCATGGAAAATGAAAATTATAAAACTGTGTTTCTTAACATATGTAAAAAGGGCAAGAGCAATGAAATGCTAAAATACTCCTTGAAGAGTATAAGCAAAGGTCTAAAAAAGCAATGGTTTAAAATATGTATATCCAAAAATTGTTGACCTTATTAAAATAAATATGTCCCGGATGAAAGCTGCGATTAGCTGTGCTTTTAAGCACTGGTGAAGTCCCAAAAGGGTCATATAGGCCAAAAAGGCCATGGAATAAAATGATGATCCTAATGAACTTGGATCAAGCTTGATGTAGTCATGATGCCTAAGTTGAATAAACACTCTCTAAACAACTCACCCATTTGTGAGGCACTGCCATTCCTTGTGTTGTTGTTCGTCCGATATTGGTTATAGTGAGTATTCCCTTTCCATATCCGAAGTGTCAAGATGTTGAGTAGGAAGTCATCATTTGTCTTAGCCTTGTCAATTTCATCCTTCACCCTTCATTAGCAAAATGACTACAGCTATGAAGTGAGTATAGTCCTGAAAGTCTAAGTCTGAGTAATAATAAATAAAGCCTTATATATGTATTTGTTGATGTACCGCCAGTGAAATGATTGCTACTTGTTGTGATTGTTGCTTGAATGAGTTGTAGAGCATCTCTTCGCCTTTTAACACTTGCAGCAGATGGATGATAATCTGAGTTATTATTGGTGTCTGATCATTTACAGAGGGTTATATTGTTTATTGGATATAGTTGATGATCAGATAGAGACCTATGAGGGGTATGAGTATACACCTTAGATGGATTTGGACTCTTTGAGTCTAATGAGACAGTTTATTTCCAGTCCGGGCACTTGCAGATATGATCAGGCTCATTCTGCCTTTCTGATGCAGTTTTTCTTCACAGGTTGATATCTCTGAGTAGGGAGATGTTTTAGTTGGATCTCCTAGGGCATTGTATGGAACATAAGGGTGTAACCACTTGTTTGTACCATAGTACCCCCATCCCAGAGAGCCTGGTGGGCTCAGTTTGGCAACGCAGGCAGCCTAGGAGGCTGTTTTGGCAGGTTCACATTTCCCGAGGCAGATTAAAAAATGATTAAATGGCTATTGAAGAAATCGATTTGGGCTACTGAGGCAAGGAAATGACATGGGATGAGTCATGATGATGAGAGTGATGTCCTCCACACCTTCTCTAGCAGTTGCAGCTCTTGATTGGGCCCACACCTATTTTTTGGGCATTTTTTATTATTTTCTGGAGCTCTTTTTGGAGGCTCACAATTTCCTCAAGGAGGCACAAAAATCAAAGAATTAAATTGTTATATTATTTATTGTGCCATGGGGACACCCAAAGGGAGTTAGTCAAACACTCCTTGGACCCACCATGTGCTTTCATTTATTTCTTGTTGAGTGGGTTACCTTTTTTGGGTGGGTTAGTCCATTTTGATAAATTATGGATATATTGATCCATGTATTGTATGTTGAGCTCATCTCAACCATTGATTAGAACATTTCATCTTTTAATCTTAGCCACTCGTTTTGAAAGTGGTTAGGATTTGGTTATGATTGAGATTCTCTCATTTCTATTTAAAGGAGAGAGCTTCTCATTTGTAACAGGTCTTTGGCTCTTGCATCTGATTAATAGAAAGACTTTTTTTTGTGGAAATTTTTTGGGATCTGCTTTGCATCTGATGTGCTCAAATGGTGATTAGCTAGTCTTCCGCTTCCTAGCATTGTGGAAATTCTTCTGAGATCTATCTTTTCGTGGCCATCATTGTTTTGTCTACAGGAGGGCGTTTTGGCTGGAGTGTTTTTGTAGGGGGACCTCAACTCGCTCGGTTCTCTTAGTCTTGGATCAGGGGGTTTTCATTAGTTTAATTGTGGTCTATAATTACTTCATTCTACTTTCTTGTAGCATTCCGTTTCTTTATCTTGTATGTGCAAATCTAATATGGTTGACGTTTGCTCATGCAGGGTAGGGGGCGCATTGGCGGCATGGAGCTTGTATATGCCATAGAAACCACGAGGATCTTCAAGAATTGATCGGGATAGCAAAGATCGTCACTGTTACAGACTTCTACAAGATTTTCCAGGTAAGATCCAACAAGTAAGTCTCTTCTTTTTCAGATCTTATTTCATTGTACCTTGCTTCAATTCAACTTTTTCCGAAAACACCTAAAACACTTAAAACCCTAAAAATCAATAAATCAGGGAATCGTCTGATCTTTTGCCAAACCATTTATGGGTTTCATAGATCGGGCCTCCCCTTCACCAAAACAATTGAAACATTGGTCAATTTCCTCACAGTTTGACCTAAATCTGATTTTTAAGCAGAAAACTGCATAACCCCCCACTGAAAAATTGACCTGCTAGGGTTTTGAGTTTTTCTGAATTCTGACTTCACAGACGGATAGACCGGGTCCCACACAGTCCAAATCAACCCCAACTCTGTCCAAAGGCTGGCTAGTTTGACCTAGATCTAAAAAATTGACTGAAACAGCCCTAGCGCCCTCACTGAAAACTGGACTTTTCCGAAAGTGATTTTTTCTAAAATCTGACGAGATAGGCTGATAGATCAGGGCCCAAGCACTCCAGAACACCCGCAACGCTGAGCTAGTTCTTCCCGGTTTTCCCTAGATCTAAAAAATTGGTTTTCATCCTCCTAGCCCCCTTCATCAGATTTTGACTTTTCTAGATCTGATTTTTCTGTTGATTTTCTGATTTAGGCTTGTAGATCAGGTCACCTTGACCTCTTTTCTCCCTCAACGCTGAGCCATTAACCTCCAGGTGACCCTAGAGCTACCGATCTATCATTCTAAGCCCTAGCGCTAGCCTTCCATAAAGCTGGTTTTTCTGTACCTTAGCTTTTTCGGATCAATTACTTGTTGGGTTCGTAGATCAACGTGTATCCCAGGTGGGTTCCATGAAACGTTGGTTTACTGCTGACTCCATTTTCCAATGCACACAAGGCACTGATCTCCTAGCTAGCGCTAGCCCCATCTGGACCTTATTCTTAGTCTTTTTGCCAACACCTACTGATAACTCAAGTCACCTATCCTTCACTGTTTTTGTCCACTTGGTACTAGGCAGTCCCAATTCTGTTCTTGCTCACCCTGTCACAGTTACGTTTTCCAAGACAGTGGTCATCCCCACCAGTTACTAGTACCTAAACCCTAGAGCTAGGGTTCCCATTTACCTTGCACCTTAAGTATCCTGAAGCCCCATCTGATCTTCTTTCGGTGTCTAGGTCCAATCTCTCCTGTCGGGAGTAGATCCAGGTCTCCCCCATTGTTGTCTTGGACTAGGATAACACAAAGTGAAGGTTGCCTTGATTGACGTGACAACCATCCATTTGGGAGTCTAGGCAGTCGTGGTTCCACCCCTTAGTTGTTTGCCCCTCTACCATCCATCCTGGATCCACCTCACACAGCCAACTACAAGGCAGGTGATAACATTTTTGCATCGTTGCCGGGGAGGTAGAGGCCGACCTTGGTTCAACATCCCTCACCTTTCCCTACGACATATTTTTTTTTGGTGAATTACTTGTGTGGTTCACCTGGCGACTCCACCCCGCGACTCCACTGAGGATCGTACCCAACATATTAATCTTAAGTTCTTAGATCATACCATAAATCATAATGAATTCAGATGTATTTCTGAGGCACATGAAAGAAGTAACCAAAAGCATGATTGAAAATACAAGACAAATAAACGAAAGGAATAGATGGAGGTCAGACTACGGGTATGAGGATGATCTCGAGAATGATTATGGGTATGAATCTAGTTATCACAATCTTTGTGATACCCACCAACTTCCTCACCCATGCAATAAAGATTTCCCGACCATCCCGAGTGGACTTGTAAGTCGACATGAACCTAGAAACCATTCCCAGTCAAAGCCTTGTAGCCAAGTAACCAAAGTTGTTAAAAAGCAAGACAAACGGTCTCCTTTTGACTTTTCTAAAATACCGAGAGCACCTCATCCTATGCCAAATGATTACACTAGGAGGATGCCCCGGTTCAATGGAAATAATGATATATCTATTGAAAGTCATTTGGACATTCTATGGGGTTACATGGAATCTAGAGATGCTGATAATGAAGATGTTTATATGCGAGCCTTAGGAGAATCTTTGCAAGGGGATGTTCAACTATGGTTTGATCATTTAGCACCAGGATCTGTCACTGGATATGACATGTTCACAAATTTGTTAATTGATAGTTGGAGTAGGAACACTGATGATTCTTTAGAGTGTGAATCTAGCAATGATTATAATCAGTATATTGGCAATGTGCTTTCTCAATTGGACCATTCCTCTCCTGATATGTTCCAAATTATGAGTGTGCCTGCGATCCATAAGAATGTTACAGAGTGCTTCGAGAACAATGTTTCAAAATCTCATGTTGAAACTCAGAGGGATATCAATCAAATCATACGAGATACTCTGCTAGTATTACCTGAAGCAGTCACAGAGCAAATCCTGGATATGATCCGTGGAAGGGAACCTAACATGCACCATCAAGAAACATCTTTAGTTGAGCATTCCATTGGTGAGGTCATTAAAGAGCCTTTAAAAGAGCAACTCCATAGTCATTGCCTAATTGATGATAATTTAAGTCAGTGTCCAACCTACCTGAATCTGGATTCAGACCTTGATCATATCACTGCAGAAGAAGAAAAGGTTGAAATTAATAAAAATTCTGTTGAAGAGCAATCTTGTGGTCATATTGTAGTCGAAGACCAAGTTTGTGAGGATAGAAATGAACATAGTAATGTTTTTCCTTATCAAATGAATGATGATGATCATTTATCCTCAGTTGAATGTAATGAACAATCTCAAGAAGAACAACCACATGATGATGATATGCTAGTGAGCAAGCTTAACCAAGAACCTTCTTTGTCACATCTTTCGAACTGGAATCTGTGTCCCAATAATCATCAAGAGCCTCCAAGGAATGAATCTTGTAATGCTATTACTATTCCCCGTCATAGTTTTGATCAAGGTGATTTGGTTGAGGAGATTAATCATAGTGAATCTAGTTCTTGGGATGTTAGTTTTAATCTTGCCAATTTCTCTAGCAAATGTCCCATATCACATGGAAGATTGGTGTTAACATCTTTAGGTAATCCAAATCAAGTCTTAATTTGTCAATCCACCCTCCCATCCCAGCTTTTGAAGTCCTCTATGGTATCATGCGGTACAGAGTCTCGAAAGTGCCAAATGGTCAATGGTAAAACATTTTATCTCCTTTCATCCTTGGTGCATAATGTTTTCAACTTTGATTGGGTGAATGAAAAGCTCTATAAAGACCAATTCCATATTTTCTCATTTTATAAACAACAAATGGGGTTAATCTCAATTTCTGGTTTAATGATTTCTAATTTGTCCCTATTTTGTTTCACCATTGATCATGATGTGGGTATGATTGAGTGTGCTAACCAAAAAGAGGAGGGAAAAAATGATGACCTAGGGAGGATGAATCATGTATCGTTTTCTTTTATTTCATCAAATTTAAACTTGCATAAATTTTATGTTTTTATCGATCTATGGGTAGAAGAAGTTTGCAACAATCAATCTCATCTCTGGCATGATTTCATTTCTCTTTATCCATTTCATTCTTTGATCTTCAAACAACAAGTTATAATGGCTTCAATTTTCATTCACATTACTTACAAGTCATGTTTGATTTGTTGTATCATTAACTATAAAGAAGTCTCAATGGATTCGTTCAGCAAGTGGTTGCATTGGATTTATGATTTTACTTAGCACTTGTCCAAATTGGTTAGAGTAGGGTAGGTAGGATGAAATAAGCCTTTCCCGGTAGTAGTATAGAGTTTTGCTTAGTTGTTTGAAGCTCACTTTTGAAGCTCTTAGTATAGTGTTGATTTCTGTTATCCTGCACAATAAAAATCAAACTTTTATAGAAAGTTGTGGTTATAGATTAGATTTATTTTCTGCTTTTCTGTTTCATGCATCTTTATTTTCAGTATTTTATATATTATCCACATATTGTTTTGATGACCGGTCTGTGAGTTTGGTATAGCTCTGGACATGCTGCAGGTAGTCAAGTACATTTTTGGTAGCGGTTGCAAAGCTAGATGGATTGATCGAGGATGCGAGAAGCATAGTGTGAGGACCAAAGATTCTGAGGTTCTCAAGCACTCTTTTCAGCAGAGCACTTGTCCCAGCTGGAGCCAAATGTTATCACATATATAGTAGCCAGGCTACCATTTTCTATTTTTCAGACACAGTACATTTTTCAGCCAGATCTCTTACATGTGAGATGCTGAGATGAGCAGTTTTGATGAATCATTATTATGTTAGTGGACTATTGTACTCTCCCATGTCAGGTTTGAGTCTCAGGACACTCAGATTTGAGGACCGATGTAGCCATTTATGTCATTTTCAGAGCAGTCATTGACGCCTAGTTTTATGTCAGTTCTTTCTCATTGGACAAATGGTGTCTCAGATGGATTATATTGCATGGTTATGACTCAGCATTTTATATTGGGTTATGGTTATTATTGCTCTTATACTGATTCTTGTGACATGTATTAACTTGTGGTATCATGATCTGGCGGTCATATTTATATGGACTTGGTTGTATATTGTACTATCTATTGATGTCCCTACTTAGACTTGGAAGTTCTTGATCTATACTCATTGGTTTTACCCTCCTTAGGGAGAATAGAGGTACTCATTCCCGCCATTGTTTTGGCTTGCTAGTGTTGGCTCCATCATTCATTGTCTTCACCCATCCATTACCTTCCAGTTTAGTTTTCAACCCGACTGACTTCTTGACTTATGGCATGGAGGATCTTTTTCCCTGCTAAAACTTTTGTTGGACAAGCCTCCCTGTTTATATTGTGTCTCGGCTCTGAGTTGGTGACAAAACTTGCCTTTGGTAAGTTGGATTATATGCCTAAATCATTCTGGCCGGTTGTCCCGATGTTTGGCATTGTGCAGAACTCCCCCTAGTCACTTGAGATGTTGTTGGCTAAAACTGAAAGCTCATGTACTGCTTATATTGGAAATATTGAATATGCGCCCATGGAAAATGAAAATTATAAAACTGTGTTTCTTAACATATGTAAAAAGGGCAAGAGCAATGAAGTGCTAAAATACTCCTTGAAGAGTATAAGAAAAGGTCTAAAAAAGCAATGGTTTAAAATATGCTATATCCAAAAATTGCTAACCTTATTAAAATAAATGTCCCGGATGAAAGCTGCGATTAGCCGTGCTTTTAAGCATTGGTGAAGTCCCAAAAGGGTCATATAGGCCAAAAAGGCCAGGGAATAAAATGATAATCCTAATGAACTTTGATCAAGCTTGATGTAGTCATGATGCCTAAGTTGAATAAGCACTCTCTAAACAACTCACCCATTTGTGAGGCACTGCCATTCCTTGTGTTGTTGTTTGTTCGACATTGGTTATAGTGAGTATTCCCTGTCCATATCCGAAGTGTCATGATGTTGAGTAGGAAGTCATCCGTTGCCTTAGCCCTGTCAATTTCATCCTTCACCCTTCACTAGCAAAATGACTACAGCTATGAAGTGAGTATAGTCCTGAAAGTCTAAGTCTGAGTAATAATAAATAAAGCCTTGTATATGTATTTGTTGATGTACCTCCTGTGAAATGATTGCTACTTGTTGTGATTGTTGCTTGAATGAGTTGTAGAGCATGTCTTAGCCCTTTAACACTTGCAACAGATGGATGATAGTCTGAGTTATTATTGGTGTCTGATCATTTACAAATGGTTATATTGTTTATTAGATATGGTTGATGATCAAATAGAGACCTATGAGGTGTATGAGTATACACCTTAGATGGATTTGGACTCTCTGAGTCTAATGAGACAGTTTATTTCCAGTTCCGGGCCCTTGCAGACATGATCAGGCTCATTCTGCCTTTCTGACAGGTTGATATGTCTGAGTAGGGAGATGTTTTAGTTGGATCTCCTCGGGCGTTGTATGAAACATAGGGGTGTAACCACTTATTTGTACCATAGTACCCCCATCCCAGAGAGCCTGGTGGGCTCAGTTTGGCAACCCAGGCACCCTAGGAGGCTGTTTTGGCAAGTTCATGTTTCCCAAGGCAGATTAAAAAATGATTAAATGGCTATTGGAGAAATCGATTTGGGCTACTGAGGCAAGGAAATGACATGGGATGAGTTATGATGATGAGAGTGATGTCCTCCACATCTTCTCCAGCAGTTGCAGCTCCTGATTGGGCCCACACCTATTTTTTGGGCATTTTTTATTAATTTCTGGAGCTCTTTTTGGAGGCTCACGATTTCCTCAAAGAGGCACAAAAGTCAAAGAATTAAATTGTTATATTATTTATTGTGCGACGGGGACACCCAAAGGGAGTTAGTCAAACACTCCTTGGACCCACCATGTGCTTTCATTTATTTCTTGTTGAGTGGGTTACCTTTTTTGGGTGGGTTAGTCCACTTTGATAAATTATGGTTATATTGATCCATGTATTGTATGTTGAGCTCATCTCAACCATTGATTAGAACATTTCATCTTTTAATCTTAGCCACTCGTTTTGAAAGTGGTTAGGATTTGGTTATGATTGAGGTTCTCTCATTTCTATTTAAAGGAGAGAGCTTCTCATTTGTAATAGGTCTTTGGCTCTTGGATCTGATTGATAGAAAGACCTTTTTTTTTATGGAATTTTTTTGGGATCTGCTTTGCATCTGATGGGCTCAAATGGTGATTAGCTAGTCTTCAGCTTCCTAGCATTGTGGAAATTCTCGTGAGATCTATATTTTCGTGGCTATCATTGTTTTGTCTACAGGAGGGCGTTTTGGCTGAAGCGTTTTTGCAGGGGGACCTCAACTCGCTCGGTTATCTTCGTCTTGGATCAAGGGGTTTTCATTAGTTTCATTGTGATCTATGATTACTTCAGTTTCCTTTCTTGTAGCATTCTATTTCTTTATCTTGTATGTGCAAATCTGATATGGTTGACGTTTGCTCATGCAGGGTAGGGGGCGCATTGTTGGTGGCTTGGAGCTTGCATATGCCATAGAAACCACAAGGATCTTTTAGAATTGATCGGGACAACAAAGATCGTCACTGTTACAGACTTCTACAAGTTTTTCTAGGTAAGATCCAACAAGTAAGTCTCTTCTTTTTCAGATCTTATTCCATTGTACCTTGCTTCAATTCAACTTTTTTTGAAAAATCCTAAAACGCTTAAAACCCTAAAAATCAATAAATCAAGGAATCGTCTAATCGTTTGCCAAACCATTTCTGGGTTTCATAGATCGGGCCTCCCCTTCACCAAAAAAACTGAAACGCTAGTCAATTTCCTCACAGATTGACCTAGATCTGATTTTTAAGTAGAAAACTACATAACCCCCCACTGAAAAATTGACCTGTTAGGGTTTTGAGTTTTTCTGACTTCATAGATGGATAAACCGGGTCCCACACAATCCAAATCAACCCCAACGTTGTCCAAAGGCTGGCTAGTTTGACCTAGATCTGAAAAATTCACTGAAACAGCCCTAGCGCCCTCACTGAAAACTGGACTTTTCTGGAAGTGATTTTTTCTGAAATCTGACGAGATACGCTGATAGATCAGGGCCCAAGCACTCCAGAACATCCCCAATGCTGAGCTAGTTCTTCCCGGCTTGCCCTAGATCTAAAAAATTGGTTTTCACCCTCCTAGCCCCCTTCATCAGATTTTGACTTTTCTAGATTTGATTTTTCTGCTGATTTTCTGATTTGGGCTTGTAGATCAAGTCACCCTGACCTCTTTTCTCCCTCAACGCTAAGCCATTAGCCTCCAGGTGTCCTTAGAGCTGTAGATCTGTCATTCTAAGCCCTGGCACTAGCCTTCCGTAGAGCTGGTTTTCCTGTACCTTAGCTTTTCCAGATCAATTACTTATTGGGTTCGTAGATCAAGGTGTATCCTAGGTGGGTTCTCTGAAACGTTGGTTTACTCCTGACTCCATTTCCCAATGCACACACGGAACTGATCTCCTAGCTAGCGCTAGCCCCATCTGGACCTCATTCTTACTCCTTTTGCCAACACCTACTGATAATTCAAGTCACCTATCCTTCACTGTTTTTTTCCCCTTGGTACTAGGCAGTCCCATTTCTGTTCTTGCTCACCCTGTCACAGTTACGTTTTCCAAGACAGTGGTCATCCCCACCAGTTGCTAGTACCTAAACCCTAGAGCTAGGGTTTCCATTTACCTTGCACCTTAAGTATCCTGAAGCCCCATCTGATCTTCTTTTGGTGTCTAGGTCCGATCTCTCATGTCGGGAGCAGATCCGGGTCTCCCCCGTTGTTGTCTTGGACTAGGATAACATAAAGTGAAGGCTGCTTTCATTGACGTGACAACCATCCATTTGGGAGTCTAGGCAGTCGTGGTTCCACCCCTTAGTTGCTTGCCCCTCTACCATCCATCCTGGATCCACCTCACACAGCCAACTACAAGGCGGGTGATAACATTCTGGCATCGTTGCCGAGGAGGTAGAGGCCTACCTTAGTTCAACATCCCTCACCTTTCCCTACGAGATTTTTTTTTTGGTGAATTACTTGTGTGGTTCACCTGGCGACTCCACCCTGTGACTCCACTGAGGATCGTACCCAACATATTAATCTTAAGTTCTTAGAGCATACCATAAATCATAATGAATTCAAATGTATTTCTGAGGCACATGAAAGAAGTAACCAAAAGCATGATTGAAAATACAAGACAAATAAAAGAAAGGAATAGTTGGAGGTCAGACTACGGGTATGAGGATGATCTCCAGCATGATTATGGGTATGAATCTAGTTATCACAATCTTTGTGATACCCACCAACTTCCTCACCCATGCAATAAAGATTTCCTGACCATCCCAAGTGGACTTGTAAGTCGACATGAACCTAGAAATCATTCCCAGTCAAAGCCTTGTAGCCAAGTAACCAGAGTTGTTGAAAAGCAAGACAAACGGTCTCCTTTTGACTTTTCTGAAATACCGGGAGCACCTCATCCTATGCCAAATGATTACACTAGGAGGATGCCCCGGTTCAATGGAAATAATGATATATCTATTGAAAGTCATTTGGACATTTTCTAGGATTACATGGAATCTAGAGGTGCTGACAATGAAGATGTTTATATGCGAGCCTTAGGAGAATCCTTGCAAAGGGATATTCAACTATGTTTTGATCATTTAGCACCAGGATCCGTCACTGGATATGACATGTTCACAGATTTGTTAATTGATAATTGGAGTAGGAACCCTGATGATTTTTTAGAGTGTGAATCATATAATGATTATAATCAGTATATTGGCAATGTGCTTTCTCAATTGGACCATTCTTCTCCTGATATGTTCCAAATTATGAGCGTGCCTGCAATCCATAAGAATGTTACAGAGTACTTCGAGAATAATGTTTCAAAATCTCATGTTGAAACTAAGAGGGATATCAATCAAATCATATGAGATACTCTGCTATTATTAGTTGAAGCAGTCACAAAGCAAATCCTGGATCTGATCCGTGGAAGGGATCCTAACATGCACCATCAAGAAACATCTTTAGTTGAGCCTTCCATTGGTGAGGTCATTAAAGAGCCTTTAAAAGCGCAACTCCATAGTCATTGCCTAATTGATGATAATTTAAGTCAGTGTCCAACCTACCTGAATCTGGATTCAGACCTTGATCATATCACTGCAGAAGAAGAAAAGGTTGAAATTAATAAAACTTCTGTTGAAGAGCAATCTTGTGGTCATATTGTAGTTGAAGACCAAGTTTGTGAGGATAGAAATGAACATAATAATGTTTTTCCTTATCAAATGAATGATGATGATCATTTATCCTCAGTTGAATATAATGAACAATCTCAAGAAGAACAACCATATGATGATGATATGCTAGTGAGCAAGCTTAACCAAGAACCTTCTTTGTCACATCTTTCAAACTGGAATCTGTGTCCCAATAATCATCAAGAGCCTCCAAGGAATGATTCTTGTAATGCTGTTACTATTCCCCGTCATAGTTTTGATCAAGGTGATTTGGTTGAGGAGATTCATCATAGTGAGTCTAGTTCTTGGGATGCTAGTTTTAATCTTGCCAATTTCTCTAGCAAATGTCCCATATCACATGGAAGATTGGTGTTAACATCTTTAGGTAATGCAAATCAAGTCTTAATTTGTCAATCCACCCTCCCATCCCAACTTTTAAAGTCCTCTATGGTATCATGCGGTACAGAGTCTCGAAAGTGCCAAATGGTCAATGGTAAATCATTTTATCTCCTTTCATCCCTGGTGCATAATGTTTTCAACTTTGAATGGGTGAATGAAAAGCTCTATAAAGACCAATTCCATATTTTCTCATTTTATAAACAACAAATGGGGTTGATCTCAATTTATGGTTTAATGATTTCTAATTTGTCCCTATTTTGTTTCACCATTTATCATGATGTGGGTATGATTGAGTGTGCTAACCAGAAAGAGGAGGGAAAAAATGATGACCTAGGGGGAATAAATCATGTATCGTATTCTTTTATTTCATCAAATTGAAACTTGCATAAATTTTATGATCCTATCGATCTATGGGTAGAAGAAGTTTGCAACAATCAATCTCATCTCTGGCATGATTTCATTTCTCTTTATCCATTTCATTATTTGATCTTCAAACAACAACTTATAATGGCTTAAATTTTCATTCACATTACTTACAAGCCATCTTTGATTTGTTGTATCATTAACTGTAAAGAAGTCTCAATGGATTCGTTCAGCAAGGGGTTGCATTGGATTTATGATTTTACTTAACACTTGTCCAAATTGGTTAGAGTAGGGTAGGTAGGATGAAATAAGCCTTTCCTGGCAGTAGTATAGAGTTTTGCTTAGTTGTTTGAAGCTCACTTTTGAAGCTCTTAGTATAGTGTTGATTTCTGTTATCCTGCACAATAAAAATCAAACTTTTATTGAAAGTTGTGGTTATAGATTAGATTTATTTTTTGCTTTTCAGTTTCATGCATCTTTATTTTCAGTATTTTATATATTACCCACATATTGTTCTGACGACCGGTTTGTGAGTTTGGTATAGCTCTGGACATGCTGCAGGTGGTCAGGTACATTTTTGGTAGTGGTTGCAGAGCTGGATGGATTGATCGAGGATGCAAGAAGCATAGTGCGAGGACCAAAGATTCTGAGGTTCTCAAGCACTCTTTTCAGCAGAGCACTTGTCCCAGCTGGAGCCATATGTTATCACATATATAGTAGCCAGGCTACCATTTTCTATTTTTTAGACACAGTACATTTTTCAGCCAGATCTCTTACATGTGAGATGCTGAGATGAGCAGTTTTGAGGGATCATTATTATGTTAGTCGAGTATTGTACTCTCCCATGTCAGGACTGAGTCTCGGGACACTCAGATTTGAGGACCGATGTAGCCATTTATGTCATTTTCAGAGCAGTCATTGATGCCCAGTTTTATGTCAGTTCTTTCCCATTGGACAGATGGTGTCTCAGATGGATTATATTGCATGGTTATGACTCAGCATTTTATATTGGGTTATGGTTATTATTGCTCTTATACTGATTCTTGTGACATGTATTAACTTGTGGTATCATGATCTAGCGGTCATATTTATATGGACTTGGTTGTATATTGTACTATGTATTGATGTCCCTACTTAGACTTGGAAGTTCTTGATCTATACTCATTGGTTTTACCCTCCTTAGGGAGAATAGAGGTACTCATTCCCGCCATTGGTTTGGCTTGCTACTGTTGGCTCCATCATTCATTGTCTTCACCCATCCATTACCTTCTAGTTTAGTTTTCAACCCGACTGACTTCTTGACTTATGGCATGGAAGATCTTTTTTCCCGCTAAAACTTTTGTTGGACAAGCCTCCCTGTTTATATTGTGTCTCGGCTCTGAGTTGGTGACAAAACTTGCCTTTGGTAAGTTGGATTGTATGCCTAAATCATTTTGGTCGGTTGTCCCGATGTTTGGCATTGTGCAGAACGTCCCCTAGTCACTTGAGATGTTGGCTAAAACTGAAAGCTCATGTACTACTTATATTGGAAATATTGAATATGCGCCCATGGAAAATGAAAAGTATAAAATTGTGTTTCTTAACATATGTAAAAATGGCAAGAGCAATGAAATGCTAAAATACTCCTTGAAGAGTATAAGAAAAGGTCTAAAAAAGCAATGGTTTAAAATATGCTATATCCAAAAATTGCTAACCTTATTAAAATAAATATGTCCCGAATGAAAGCTACGATTAGCTGTGCTTTTAAGCACTGGTGAAGTCCCAAAAGGGTCATATAGGCCAAAAAGGCCATGGAATAAAATGATGATCCTAATGAACTTGGATCAAGCTTGATGTAGTCATGATGCCTAAGTTGAATAAGCACTTTCTAAACAACTCATCCATTTGTGAGGCACTACCATTCCTTGTGTTGTTGTTTGTCCAACATTGGTTATAGTGAGTATTCCCTTTCCATATCCGAAGTGTCATGATGCTGAGTAGGAAGTCATCCTTTGCTTTAGCCTTGTCAATTTCATCCTTCACCCTTCACTAGCAAAATGACTACAGCTATGAAGTGAGTATAGTCCTGAAAGTCTAAGTCTAAGTAATAATAAATAAGGCCTTATTTTTGTATTTGTTGATGTACCACCAGTGAAATGATTCCTACTTGTTGTGATTGTTGCTTGAATGAGTTGTAGAGCATGTCTTAGCCTTTTAACACTTGCAGCAGATGGATGATAGTTTGAGTTATTATTGGTGTATGATCATTTACAGAGGGTTATATTGTTTATTGGATATGGTTGATGATCAGATAGAGACCTATGAGGGGTAGGAGTATACACCTTAGATGGATTTGGACTCTCTGAGTCTAATGAGACAGTTTATTTCCAGTTCCGGGCACTTGCAGATATGATCAGGCTCATTCTACCTTTCTGATGCAGTTTTTCTTCACAGGTTGATATGTCTAAGTAGGGAGATGTTTTAGTTGAATCTCCTAGGACGTTGTATGGAACATAGGGGTGTAGCCACTTGTTTGTACCATAGTACCCCCATCCCAAAGAGCTTGGTGGGCTCAGCTTGGCAACACAAGCACCCCAGGAAGCTGTTTTGGCATGTTCACGTTTCCCGAGGCAGATTAAAAAAATGATTAAACGGCTATTGAAGAAATCGATTTGGGCTACTGAGGCAAGTAAATGACATAGGATGAGTCAGAATGATGAGAGTGATGTCCTCCATACCTTCTCCAGCAGTTGCAGCTGCTGATTGGGCCCACACCTATTTTTTGGGCATTTTTTATTATTTTTTGGAGCTCTTTTTGGAGTCTCACGATTTCCTCAAGGAGGCACAAAAGTCAAAGAATTAAATTGTTATATTATTTATTGTGCCATGGGGACACCCAAAGGGAGTTAGTCAACCACTCCTTGGACCCACCATGTGCTTTCATTTTTTTGGTGGGTTAGTCCACTTTGATAAATTATGGTTATATTGATCCATGTATTGTATGTTGAGTTCATCTCAACCATTGATTAGAACATTTCATCTTTTAATCTTAGCCACTTGTTTTGAAAGTGGTTAATATTTGGTTATGATTGAGGTTCTCTCATTTCTATTTAAAGGAGAGAGCTTATCATTTGTAACAGGTCTTTGACTCTTGGATCTGATTAATAGAAAGACTTTTTTCTTGTGGAAATTTTTTGGGATCTGCTTTGCATCTGATGTGCTCAAATGGTGATTAGCTAGTCTTCAGCTTCCTAGCATTGTGGAAATTCTCGTGAGATCTATATTTTCGTGGCTATCATTGTTTTGTCTACAGGAGGGCGTTTTGGCTGGAGCGTTTTTGTAGGGGGACCTCAACTCGCTTGGTTTTCTTCGTCTTGGATCAAGGGGTTTTCATTAGTTTCATTGTGATCTATGATTACTTCATTTTACTTTCTTGTAGCATTCTGTTTCTTTATCTTGTATGTGCAAATAGGATATGTTTGACGTTTGCTCATGCAGGGTAGGGGGCGCATTGATGGCTTGGAGCTTGCATATGCCATAGAAACCACGGGGATCTTCCAGAATTGATCGGGATAGCAAAGATTGTCACTGTTACAAACTTATACAAGCTTTTCCAGGTAAAATCCAACAGGTATGTCTCTTCTTTTTCAGATCTTATTCCATTGTACCTTGCTTCAATTCAACTTTTTATGAAAACTCCTAAAACACTTAAAACCCTAAAAATCAATAAATCAGGGAATCGTCTAATCTTTTGCCAAACCATTTCTGGGTTTCATAAATCGGGCCTCCCCTTCACCAAAACAACTGAAACGCTGGTCAATTTATTCACAGTTTGACCTAGATCTGATTTTTAAGCAGAAAACTGCATAACCCCCCACTGAAAAATTGACCTGCTAGGGTTTTGAGTTTTTCTGAATTCTGACTACACAGACGGATAGATCAGGTCCCACATAGTGCAAATAAACCCCAACGCTGTTCAAAGGTTGGCCAGTTTGACCTAGATCTGAAAAATTGACTGAAACAGCCCTAGCGCCCTCACTGAAAATTGGACTTTTCCGGAAGTGATTTTTTCTGAAATCTGATGAGATAGGCTGATAGATCAGGGCCCAAGCACTCCAGAACACCCCCAACGCTGAGCTATTTCTTCCCGGTTTGTCCTAGATCTAAAAAATTGGTTTTCAGCCTCCTAACCCCCTACATTAGATTTTGACTTTTCTAGATCTGATTTTTCTGCTGATTTTCTGATTTGGGCTTGTAGATCATGTTACCTTGACCTCTTTTCTCCCTCAACACTGAGCCATTAGCCTCCAGGTGACCCTAGAGCTGTAGACCTGTCAGTTTAAGCCCTAGCGCTAGCCTTCCATAGAGCTGGTTTTCCTGTACCTTAACTTTTCCGGATCAATTACTTGTTGGGTTCGTAGATCAAGGTGTATCCCAGGTGGGTTCTCTGAAACATTGGTTTACTGCTGACTCCATTGCCCAACACACACAAGGCACTGATCTCCTAGCTAGCGCTAGCCCCATCTAGACCTCATTCTTACTCTTTTTGCCAACACCTACTGATAACTCAAGTCACCTATCCTTCACTGTTTTTTCCCCTTGGTACTAAGCAGTCCTAATTCTGTTCTTGCTCACCCTGTCACAGTTATGTTTTCCAAGATAGTGGTCATCCCCACTAGTTGCTAGTACCTAAACCCTAGAGCTAGGGTTTCCATTTACTTTGCACCTTAAGTATCCTGAAGCCCCATCTGATCTTCTTTTGGTGTCTAGGTCCTATCTCTCCTGTCGGGAGCAGATCCGGGTCTCCCCCATTATTGTCTTGGACTAGGATAATACAAAATGAAGGCTGCCTTGATTGACGTGACAACCATCCATTTGGGAGTCTAGGCAGTCATGGTTCCACCCCTTAGTTGCTTGCCCCTCTACCATCCATCCTGGATCCACCTCACACAGGCAACTACAAGGCGGGTGATAACACGTTGTACACACAAGAGATCAATATCACACAATCAACTTAGATAAAATGTGAAGATCGATACCCTTATATGCCTGCTTAAAAAGGAGAGGAGGATAACAACTGCTATGCTTCTTTGCCTTCCAATGTGCTAAATACAACCCTCTATGGCCTCATACACAAACACAAAACAAAGAAAGATAAATCTAATAACTTCAACACTCATTAAAACTCATCAAGATAATGCCACACATCAGAGGATGCTCAACTAAAACCAAAAACACATCCAATGAACTTTCAATTTAGCTATGGGGAAAAATCCTCCCAACCATTTTTCCATCATTACAATCAAGAAGGCTGGCCTCTTTATAGACAAAAGCCATTCTCATAAAATAAAATAATAAAGATAAAGTGGATTGAGATCCACTTTTCTCTCCACTAAAATCTAAAAAGACCACCACAAAGCTAAAGTGTAACCAACACTTTATTAAGAGAGACCCCACTCGGCTGCTTAATGAAAACTCCAAAAATTAGCTGCCAGCAATCATAGGATACTCTAAACAGAAGAAGTCTGGTCAAGTGAGTGAAGTGTCGCCACATGCCACATAAACAATGCTGGCGCGTCATAAAAGATGCAATTGACCCATCCAAAATATGCCATCGGTTGCCTGGGAGACAATCGTGTTGACTGCTCCACGATAAGTAAGACTTAATCTCCACGTAGTTGCAAGTCAAGAAGCTGTCGGTGGGAAAAATCGGGGGTCAACAGATAGCTATGTTAGGCGCTCCAAACTCCACGTAACAGTGCCTTGTCCCAAGCTGCTGAATGAACCCTAAGATCGCGTGGAACTCTTCGTTATTTTTTAATTCGTTGTCAACTAAAGATGTTCCAAACTAAATTTGATGACCTAGAGATCAAGTGAAATGCGAGTTGTAATTAACAAATATGGAAAAGCTCCATTAATCAGCTTCCACACTAAGGATAATCTCCACTCGGTTGCTCGCAGAAAACATGAAAAATGGTCCAATTCTCTACAACTGTAGTCGGCTTCTCATGGCGGTTGTTTGAAAAATGGTCATTGCGACTGGCAGCTAATAAAGACAGGCGATAGGTGGGTCAACAGGTGGACAGGCCAACAAGCGACCCGTGAGCTTCAACATTTCAGTCAATCCCGGATCACTTGATTGTTGATATGGCCTTGTCGAGATTTCCATGAATATTTTGATTTCCATTAATCTGTCAAACGTGAAGAGGGCCACCCACCTCTTCAGACTTACCATTGCTAGTATGACAGGTGGGCGATAAGGTGGGCACGTTCCTAATTTATGAAAACTGCCACGTTAACATGAAGAAGCCACGCGAGTCGTCTCAATACTCGGCTGATAACTGGACTATGCATGTCAATCACTTTAGCCTCCAGTCGACGCTTTCAGGTGGATAACTCCGTCCATAACAGCATGGGGACGAAGGAAGGAAATATTTTAACGTCTGCGAGGCTAAGAATAGCCTATGGGACAAACCAACTCGCATGCTATTTTCTGCAATTCAATCCTTTGTCTGTTCAACTTGATGATGAGCGCCCCTAATTTTTCCACAGTCCTCTTGTTAAATAAATCATCCCAAGATTTATCCGTCAAGACATTTCCGTACCTGACCCTATTGTCCTTGAAGGCTTCACACTCTAAAATGAAATGTTTTTCTGTCTCCACCTTATCGAAGGTGGTGTAACAGTTTACCCCAACGTAATTTGCAAGGATGAAAAATTATCAATCACCGGAGTCTTTTATTGGTCTCCTTTCTAACCCACAAACTGAGTGCTTTAATGGATGCGTTGTCCACTGAATGAAGATTTAGATTTGACCTTGTATGCAGGAACGACTTAACTCAAAATGGAGTCTCTCATTTATTTCCATGCAAGCGTTTGAACTTTTGCTTGGATTGTTGTCGCTCATCAGTCAAGTGTGAGTAGACTCTTCCATATTCAGAGTAGGCTATGAGGAGTCCCTCGATACAAACAAGTTGAGTAGCAGACCGGTCCTCGATCCACTACTGCCAAACCAAGTATTTCACCGAGCAAAGGATTAATCCATCGCAGGTAGATGCGACCAACATCTAGGGTTAAATGTATCTCCGGCTTGATTGGATTGACCAGATGTATCTACATCTTCTTTGAATCAAGAAAACCTTCAGCTTTAGCTTTTGCACATTCTGACCATAAACCCATACGCAATGGTAGAAATCCAAAATTATCATCAATTGATTCAGATACTTGACTAATTTCAGTAGCAAAATGTCCCCACAGCACTTCAGCAACTAGTCTATTTCCTATTACTGTGGCCACATCTTCAGGGAAAAGAAGTTTCCCGTTTATGACTTGAAAATCCCACCTGGTGCCTTTATATTCAAAGATAAATTAACACTAACGGGAGGTATAGTCATTTTTCTCTTTTAGACCCTCTTCTTTCGTTGGCCTTTCAATTTCTCTCTAGATGTAACTGCAAGTACCAAGCATGAAAGGCTAGTGTTTTTTTTTTTCTTGTAAATCCATCATAGGAGATGTGATTGTGTAGTCTCCAAATCCAGCTCTACCAGAAATAAGAGACCATAGTGGAGCTTTGTCTCTTTTTTTTAGTTGAGATCAACATCACCATCTACACCTCGTAACAAGACATCCTTTATGGTTAGAGGTTTTGTCCATCCAACTGACATCGACTTTGTTGAAGCCTTACCTAGAATTACCTTGTTAGTCAAGAACGCTACTGTATGAAGCCCATTGAACCTTGTGAAAAAGGGGTGGTAACAGGGAGAAAGATAGGGCTTAAAACCCTAACGCATGGATCAAAGAGAGATTAAGGGGGTGCAACCCTCACCGAATAAAGTGTCGACAGTTGATTTGGAGCTAAATTGAGCTTCTAAAGTTATGGTAGGGGGTGAGGTGGCCTCCACCTAGGCAAGGCACCCACCTTCTTTCTTGTTTGCATCACCCGTCCAATAGAAATGTGCCAAAGAACGAAAAACGTCCATGCATGGAGAGGGGCACAAATCCCAAGGTGAAGTTGACTGTAGCACTCTGATACTGACTCAAATTAGTCCAGACTTTATTGGAATCATCCTAGATGCTTTTTGCCGAGCTAATTAGCCCTTTACTTTATTCAAATTGGTCTTTTTTGAAGATATTTTGATTTTCTCCATTTAATAAAATAATGATTATTTTAATTGAATATTCCTCATTTATTAATTTTGAGGAAATATTTAATTCAGAGAAAAATAATCGACCAAAACATAGGATAAGTGTGTCTAAGGGTTAAATGAGTGTTTTGGCTTAGAAAACAAGTCTTTATTTGCCAAAAACACCCCTCGGGCCACTTAATTATTACAAATTGAATTTTTTCAATTAAACCATATTAAAAATGGTTTAATTAATTGAAAATTTTAATTATTTCTCTATAGTCAAAAAATAAAAAATAAAAAACTTCTATGCGTAAGGGAAAAAAAATTTCGGACATTGTTTTAATGGATCCTGGGGCTTAGGAAACGACCATAGAACATACAAATAGTGTCTAGTAGGTTCATATTTACTAGTTGGACTCTAATAACCCCCCAAGGACCAAATTTCAAAATCAAGCATTCCAGCTTTGGAGGAAGCAGGAGAAAAACCTATCGATTATACTCGACTATAGGCAAAGCATAATCGACAAGGGAAAAAACTTCCTAGAATACCTTAGTTGAAATTTATGTCTTAGGGAACCGAGCCACTCCAAACCCCTACTAGCACACTTTATTACAAAAACCCCATGGGGCATGGTCATTTCAGCATAAAAATTAAAATGACTAGCCAAAATTGGCTAGGAAAAAATTATGAACCTCGGATACACTGGATATGAACATGGATCATGTTCATCAACTGGCGGCTCAACGGAAGGTTCAACTATTGTACAAAATAGTTGGTAACAGGGTGAATTGACTCCATGCCCAATAGCCATGGCACCAGGTCATATTGTTCTATCTCTTCTTCTCCAAAAAAAAATTAAAATCGCTTTTACAATTCTTTCCCACTAGGTTAGCTCGCATTTATAGGCTAGGATTTATTATTTCCTTTGGCAAAATCTGCATTTAATTTGCATTTCATGAACAAATTTGCATCAAACTTAATCCAGGAATCCAAGGGAAGGCACAAGAAATCATAATGTACACATAGCATCTAGTCTAGTATTTGTTTGGTTTGCCTAGTGTGCATGTCATTGCTTGTTGTTTTGTGCTTTCAAAAAATCATTAAACCAGCTAGTTACACTTAGTGTTTAGACATTTAAAACACCAAACGAGCACCTTTATTTCACAAACACTTGCAGATCTGAGCACAAACCTTAATGATATTCCTAATTTGAACGTTAGCTTAACGCTGGTAAAAATTTAATCTCGACACCATTAACAATCATGATACATATTTGACCTAGTCTAGGCATATTTAACTTTGCTTCCACTAAACCCTAATTTTCACTACATCAATTAACCTTGTGATAGCAGCCCTAATCATTAGCCTTGAATTATTAATCATGTCATGATACATTTTCCTAGTAGCTTGCATATTTTATTGCTCATATAGACTTACCATTAGCAAATATTCACCTAAGGGGGACTTATACCATTTGCTTTAGAACCCCTTAGTTCATCATTCACAGAGCACCATATTTAAACCCTTTCAATTATCTTGGGAACTTTGTCAACCTTAGAAATCACTCAAGCAAGTAGTGTTGGAAAGCTAGATAACTTCTGGCAAGTACCCAAAAAAGTTTGGTTGAGGACACCTCCCATGGTTAGTCCAGGTCGACTTAGGTGGACTTGGGAAACCTAAAGAGAGAGGACCCTACCTGTGTGACACTTAGGGGTAGTGTCCTGAGGTTTTGTCAGTTTAGTATCTGATTAATCCTTGCAATCGCAAGGCTGCTAGGTTATGAAACAACAAGCACTAATCTTTAAAACCCTCCCATCACCTATACTAGAAGACCTAAAGCTTTCTTTGGCTGTCTCTTCAAAATCATCTTTGTACCCTCATTTCCATATCCTAGCAATACTATCTAGGAAATCCCCACTCGAGTTGGAGAAGAGCCAACCAAAAGTACAGGGAGGTAGTTACTAAGGTGATAGTGGGTAACACCTCTAGGTTGCAATTGAGCTGGCATGTTCTTTGGGGCTTTAAATACACATGCCCGTTCGAGCTGTAAAACACCGTGTACACCGAATCTCATAAAACATCCCCAAATATGGTGTAATCACTTTTGGAGTAACCCCGAAATCTAACAAGTGGGCCTTATAAAGATTGGGATGTGGATCCTAAATCCCCTAACTTGAAACTGTCTCTTGCTGCACTAAGTATTGAGGAACCTAGAAGTGGAACTGGAAACACTTCTTTCAATCCAGTAGGGAACATGAATCTTGTTCCATTTTTCTTGATGAAGATGAAGATGGGATGGACGACTATTAGACTTAAGCTCATGTTGTATTTCAATTTTTGACACATATAGCCTCGTATATAAAGGTTGGTTTTGGATATATAGCCTCATTTATAAAGTCTGTTTTTTGTTTTTTGGCATTTTGCATTATGTAATAATCTATGAGAATTAATAGAGAAATCAGTTTTCCTACTAATTTATCATTTATGTTTCTCATTTAAATTTTCATGTTCAATTATTCTTTTTTACGAGATAATCTGCTCTCTCTCTCTCTCTCTCTCTCTCTCTCTGTCTCTCTCTCTCTCTCTATATATATATATAATTTGTTAATACTGCATTTGTACATTTCCAAATTTTGGTGGGTCACATTTCCAACATGTACCTGTCCCTAACCATGCAACTTAGGGACCCTCCAAACATCTTGTTGTTGTTCACTGGTTTCTGACACAAAGTTTAAAACTATTTGGTTCTTCTATTTCTATTCTATTGAGAGAACTCTTATGTCTCCTAGAGCTTCCGTTATACTATTCTTTCAGTATGAATTTCCTCTGGTCTGTATTACTCTTTTGGTGAAAAAATAGGGGTCGATCTGAGGTATGTGAGAAAACAAAGTTTGATGGCTTTTTAAGTTTTTAAGTAGACAAGGAAAGTGGGGAGCACCTCATAAAAAAGATTCAGGATAGGGAGATAAACAAGCAACCAAAAGTCATGCCATGTGAATCATTTGCATGCCAACAAAAAAGTTTCCAAAACAGTATGTTAACCACACACACAGCACATGGACCCCCAACCAATATTTTGGTTGAGAAGCAGAAGCTAATTTGTTAAAACAACACCATTTTTGAAACTTAATACAATTCTGATTTAAGGCTATTGACTATAAGATCAATGCTTCATACCTGCAAATTGAATGAGGTCTGCATAAGAAAGCAGTCCACCTTTTGAGGATGCATCAATTTCCTTCTTTACATCCTCCAATAAGTTCATTGCAGGTAACAGTCCTTTATTTTCTGGCCTGTTTATCTCTGAACTGTGTTTGTAAGCCACAGCATGATGTTTGACGATCCAATTTCACATATTGAAATTAAAAACCCAAGTCAGACTCTACAGAGATTACTTAACACAGACTGTTCAAACACATTGAACATTAAAGACATACATATTCAAATAAAGTAATTTTCCATTATTCCAGGAGATGCTTTTGTATTACATGAATCTAATTGAACCATTTGCCCCGCCAGTCTTGCTAGCCTGGATGACAAGTTTTACAGAATCTCGTTGTGATCAGTTCAAGTGAATTCTCAGATGCAACACCAGCAAATAAAGGTACTGAACGCTTCAAAAGAAAAAAGTTAAGATTATATCAAAACAACAAATGGAAAACTGAACCACTAGTCATAGTTGTCATTAAGCACAGTGCCAAGAATATACCTTGTCATAAGTTATTGCGTCATTCAAGGCCAACCTCATAATCGATGGAATAAGCTCTGGATGAGCCTGAAAAAATGAAAGAAAGAATTTTTCATGGAAAG
This sequence comes from Pseudotsuga menziesii, assembly GCA_001517045.1. Lineage (NCBI taxonomy): Eukaryota > Viridiplantae > Streptophyta > Pinopsida > Pinales > Pinaceae > Pseudotsuga > Pseudotsuga menziesii. Next base: position 151,708 of record LPNX010166375.1, read on the forward strand.
TGAAGATACTGATTCTGAGAATTCAAGATGTTATGAGAATAGGTAGATATATCATATACTCTCTGGAATTATATCAGTGGTCTTGAGGAAGAAAGATGAATAATGTAAAATAGCATGTTTTTACTTGGATCATCAAATCAACAAAAGTTACCTTTATGGTATCTGTTAGCAAATCCTTGATAACTCCTGCACATATAATGGTAAAAAATCATGTTGATAGGGTTGAAAAATATCCCCAATGAAAACTACTCATAAATATCCATTTTCAATAACGTATGATACTGATAGTACAGTTTGGAAGAAGAATATAATACAAAGAAATATTGAAGCATACTCAAAAATTCACTCCGTTGTTGTCGCTGAATCAAATCGGCAGCATTAGCGATTTCAAGAGCAGGTGATAAGCTCCATATCACAGCCTGAAAGGGTAAAAAAGAAATGCACTCTATCAAGAAATGACAAGAATCTGTTAGCTGGATGCATAGACAAATACATATCAAAGCCTGCAACAAGGGAACTCAAATCACCTCTATGATGATTCTGGAAAACATGCATCCAAAGCAAAAGAAGAAATCATCTAGCAGAATACAGAATAAAAGATATATGCATATTAGCTGCTGAGACAGCACAACTATATCCGGTGCTATCACAAAAGAAGACTATCAGGCAATCCACCAAGCAAACCATGCAGGTTTCTGGACTACAGAACTAGAAATAGACATCATGCAAAGAATAAATAGTGCATATACTTATAATTTTGTACTAGTAACACTGTCAGCAAGACTTTTCGACAATGCTTGCATTACAAGGCCACAGCTTCCCACCTTCCCCTTTCCTTTCTTGTTACAAGCAATACATACTGTGAGATTATGTAGGTGAAAGGAATACCAACAATCAGGGAACTTAGACAACCAAATGTCATGTCCATTTGGCTTCCTTCTTGCAATTGTGGCATGAGTCTTACCTATTGCAAGCGTAGAATTGTAGCCTTTGATTATTACAGAACTTTAATTTCGGCAGGGGTTTGTTATGGGTTCATTTCGCTTGTAACATTCAGTTCTAGGTCCTCTAATTCCCACAACAGGAACCTCAACAACATAGGTTGCAGGCCTCCTCTTTCCACCTTAGTTGGTCTGATAAGCATGAATAAATCTACAACTCTGGTTTGCAAGTCTTCATCTCCTCCTGCAGCTTGCTTTGGCCAGCATCCTGCAACGTGTTGGTTGTGTTCTTTAGCTGATCACATTTTTGGAGGGGCATCCTGACTTCAAGAACAGATATCTTCTGATAGAGTTCCCAAAATTGTTCCATCTCAACACCAATAGATGTAGAGTGGCCATGGAATTTACGAAAAGTGGTTATAATAGAAAATCTGATAGATATTGAGGAAGTTGGAAAATCTAAAACTGTTGTTTAAAGTGTCGCACCATATTTTTGCTGCACATGCCGTTTTGGAGCCTTTTCATTGAGAGCGTTCACCTCTTTGAGGAAGCGCTCCACCTTGGACCATTTCATGTTGAGCACTTGGCTTGGAGAGCCTTTGGAGGCTAGAACGTTGCTTCTACTTGTTGTCTTCCCTCATTTCTTGGAGATGCACCCTCTCTCTTGGGCCTTATGTAGCTTGAACATTGTGCATGTGGCATTGACCACCTCATATTTTGGATATTGTTAGAGTTTTAGTGAAGGTTATTCATTGTTTACGCCACCCTAGGCTAGATCTAAGTTTTTATTATAATTTTATTGTAAGGAAGTTGAGCTCCTCCTCTATATAAAAGAGCCTCTTCCTCATTTGTACCCATGGTTGGATTTTGAGGGCTCTCTATCTCTCTCTCTCTCTCTTTTGGAGCCCAATAGACATATCTTCCATGGTGCAAATCAAAGTAAGGGTTTCTTCTCTATTTGTAAGTGTGGCTTTCCTTGTTCTCATCTTTAATGTTGCAAGTGAATTGTGGAATAACTAGACTTGCTGATTAGAGCCATGGAAAGAAAAATTTGTCTCATTGGAAGGGTTGCAAGAGAAAATCTCCTCCATCCCTTTGGTTTGTTCTTTGGGGTAATCATACATGCTAGTTCAAGCTGTAGTAGAGCTTATCTGATTTTGATGAAATTTTATTTGAATGATCTTATTTTGTTTAGGTAGAGTTTATGCTTCCAAACAAGCCGTAATGATAAAGACAAATTAGTATTAAATATTAATCCCGTGGCAAGGTGATTAATGTGCACAGAATTCTGAGGTAAATGAAAGAGCACTGATATTGAGGATGATGTCCAGGACCTTGGTGAAGAAGATAACATGAATGCTTCAGGCAACTCTAAATACCACACAATTATTTTGTTAGCCTTTTTTACTGCGAAAGGGATCATTTTGAGAGAGGTGGATATTCTAAGCGTATGGAAGATATGGAACACTATAAGGTTAACATGATTAATGTTTTTATGGAAAAGATGATCTCGACCTAATTTCAATAGGGATGCTTCCCTTTTCATTTGGGGGAAACTCCAGCATTCAGAGCAAGATTGGCAGTTCTGATTTCACCATAATTGACATTTTTTCTAAAGAAATAAATTTTAAACTTACTTGAGAAGTTGAGATTAGCTCTGCAGATATGCTGACACTCCATCCCTATGTAGTCTGTACAACCACAGCCTAGCTCATTTATTTGGATGCCTTACTCTCTTTTGTGCAGTGAAGTAAGAAGAAATAATCAAGGACTACATTCGTATAAGTTGCATATATACTAGTCAAACAAATGGATATTAAAGTATAGTGATTTAGAATTACTCACCACGCCTGCTGTTGCACAAGAGCCCAGCATGTCCCTTCGGCTGTACTTTCCTTTCTCTGAGACTGATGCTTGAACAGTTTGATAATGGACTTGATCCTGATAATTCAAACAATACTGTTTCAATAAGGTCTAATAATACATAATATGATATGATATTTCTATTATTTCCTTTGTAGTTATACAATACCTTTTCTGTCATACTTATAGAATTACAGAAAAACGTACATTATTGTGCTATTAATTTTCACAACTTAGTTCTTGAAAGCATTGATCTTGTATTTTCTTTGAATTTTGCATTTGAAATCCATATAAAGGTAATCTATTAATACAATTATTACAATAATGGGACCGTTATATTATTGTTCTTATAGCTTTACTATCCCATTTCCAAGTTAGAAGCCATTAAATTGTTGATAAAAAAATTTAAAGAATAAAAGAAAGTAATTCTCTGAAATGGAAGCATCACCATTGCAAAAACGTCCTACATTTCACTGTTACCATTAACATAGTTGCAGGAATTTATGGAGGCTTCAATTAACAGTTTACTAAAAAATCTATTTGTTACAACTCCAAGTTTTGTTCACAAGAAACCATTAATTAATGCAAAAGTGACCTCTTTGCTTTCTAGTTTGATTAATGAAGAAGTGGGTGTTAGCGAAAGGGGATATAGAATAACCCCAAGAAGAGCTTTCAATCAACCATGGGAAGATGTCAAGTATTGTTATCACATATATTGTAGATGGAGCTACCATAATGCAGATCATACTGTCCAAGACTTGAGCCAGTCCTTTTTCATGATATGATCATGTTGTCATTTTCTTCCAGCACAAGAGATATTCTGTACTTCCATGCTCTATAATTATCAGGTACCTCAAGCTTCTCATCCAACTTAGTGCTTGACAACATCTTGTCTTTGATTCTGACTTCCTTCAAAACTAAAATATTGTACCCTCCTTCACAAGTCTAATAGATCTCTCTGCAGAAATGGCTTCCTTCAAGAAAGCTCTGATACCATGTTGAAAAACTAGATGTATGTAGGAATTTTTTAACATTTTTCAAGATATATCAGACATAAGCATACATCTCTACCTAAACAAGGATCACTGAAGGTAAGACAATCACAAAGACAAACCAAATTACCCTGGGAAACCCTCTTGGGGTAGAAAACCCAGCCAATGTTAAAGTTTAAGGGTTAGAGGATTTTTTAACATAAGTAGTAAACTTTAATGCATGAATATATAAAATCAGATTCAGAATAGTACTGCTCTAATAAAATTTGAACTTTAATAAAACAAACATAATTTTCATCTCTTTCAACTTAACACTCCATTAGTCACCGAGTTAAAGTTGGTCCTCAAGAATCATCAAATGCCATGTACAGTAAAAACATGATAAAATAATGTCCAGTAGATATCAGCAGTAAAGAATCATAGCCAATATTTGAATCAACCTTATACTCAGATATTTCAGATTTAATCTTGTCACCGAAGGGACAAGTCAACTAGGCAAACAATTTACGTACCTTGAGAGAGAGCCTAAGAGGGTTAAAGAAGAAGCATACTGACCCAGACTTCTTAGTCAACAAGCACAGTCATACCTAGTATAGTCATGCTGACAAAGGACACATAGTCATGCTAAGTAAGTATGCAGTCACACAATCATGCTTTCATAGTCATGCTTGTTGAAGACACATGGTAATGCTAGGAAACCCACAGTCCACATTTGAAAGACAAACTCACGGTCATGTCGGGGAAAACCCACAATCCACACTAAAGCAAACTCACTGTCACGCTAGGGAAGAAACCCATAGTCCACACAAAAGAAAACTCACGGTCACGCTGGGGAAGAAACCAACAGTCCACACAAAAGAAAACTCACGGTCACACTGGGGAAGAAACCCACAGGCCACACAAAGGCAAACTCACAGTCACGCTGGGGAAGAAACCCACAATCCACACAATAGTGAGTACAATCACAGCAGTCACGTGAATGGGAAGTCACGTCGAGGAACAGGCGCAGGCAGCAGTGGAGGAACAATTGCAGCAATCGGGTGAATGGAGAGAAAGGCCATGGGATATCCCAGCAGAGTAGCCATAAAATAGCCCAGCAGATGAGCCACAGAATATGCCAGCAGAGAAGCCACGAGACACTCCAGCAGAGAAAAACGCGGATAGCCCAATCATGAGAAGGTGAGCCACGAGAAAAAGACCAGTCACGCAGATAGCCACGGGAAGGAAGAGGAATCACGAGTGAAAGAGAAAGGACCCAGTCATGCTACCCAGACATGCTATGAGCGTCGAAGGATGGTCTTTCGGAGAGACATACGGGTCTAAATTTATAACCTTGGCGTGTCCTTTAGATAGGGTACCGTAGATCAAATATAGATAAAAAGGTCCAAGATTTTAACTATAAAATAAAATGACTTAGGGTAGTATCAAAAAGGTCCATGAATGGGCCAAAGGTCAAAAGTAAAACCATAAGATAAATAAATGGTCTAAGGGTCTTTATTAATCAAACAATAAAGGTTTTATTAATAAAACCATTAAGTAATCATTTAATGATTTTATAATAAAGTCATAAAGTAAATAGTCCAACCAAAAGATAAAAAGAACTTAGGTTAGTGTATTAAAAAACCCATAAGGTAAGAGTCATCATAACAAAGGTACACACACAATAAGAGTGCTAAGACCAAGTAAGATAAAGGATCACGAGTCAACAAAGGGGACCACAATAAAACAACCCACAAACCCACAAGATCAAGGTGAACCATAAGGGTGGACAAACATTTACCTATAGGACCAACAAGACCATGGGCTTTAATCTTTTCTCTCTCTCAAGGTACATTGTTTCATATATTTTGTCATCACCGTATAAGGGGAAGATCCAAACCGAATGGTACCATCCTTTGGTCTTCAATATTGCTCCTAAGGGTTAGGTTCTAGTGACATCATTAAGGGGTGGCTAGTCCCTTGAGAAGCAACCTAGCAGTAACGATTAGGAGAGAGGACATCATACATCATCTTCCATTCTTAAAGAATGGCTCTCAGCCCTAGGCTGAGTTTCAATCTTGTTGCCCACCTATTTCGACTAGGTGGCAACTCCATGTACATGAAGATGTACATAATTGTACAAATTGTACCTTGGAAAAATCTGAGTATTTTTCGCTTCTGCAGGGCAATTGCCCCTTTGTAAAACAAAATGTCCGCTCCCCTGTGTGGGAAAATTAATGTAATTTCATGTGCTAGTATGGGTCATATGATATGGATGCCACACCATGGAACTGGTTGTTAGGGAAGTCCCCTCATCGCCTCATCGAGTATTTTTTCCCTTTCCAATTAATCTTGTTGTTTAAACGATTTTAATTGGTTTGGTTTTTCACTCAAAATCCTCCAAAGTGGTGATGGGCGTTCTAACAGTCAAGTCCATGGGGTGGCTAAGGGTTCAAAATGTTATTCATGACCATGCTGGACATTTGTATAGAGTCTTGCGGAGTTTCGTTATGTTATTGTATTTTTATTTATTGTTTCTAGTTAATTAATTTCACCCCTTGGTGGTTAATTAACTCAGTTTTGATGTAATAATGTAATTGCTCAAGCACTAGCACTTTGTAATAGGGGCTATGAATGCAAGGTAAATTGCTATGAAACCCCCTAAGCCACTGCTTCGAGTCCCATATCATTCTGATAAGGGGTTGAGGAGATAGACCATTTTTGGCTAAGCAAGGTCTATTTTCCTAGGGAATTAATTAATTTCCCTAAGTCAAAAATTCATATTATTTGATTTTGAAGGAAAAAATCAAATAATGCCATGGTAATTTTGTTTGGGGGTTGCTAAGCCTAGGAAAATTTATTTCAAATTTTTCCACCCCCCCATGGCCAAGATATAATTTTTTCAAGTTTATTTTTAATTTTTCCTAAGTCAAAATTGAGAAAATTTAAAAATTAAATCTAAGGTGAAATATGTATTTAGCCTAAGTCTAAAGGTTAAGTGTTTATTTTGGAGCAAAGGCTAAAGTCAAATCCAAGTTTAAAACCACCAAATGAGGTGGCGCTAGCCTTGGGAGATCAAAACGTGGTGTTTAAACCAGTGTTCCACGGGGACGCGTCCCGCAGGGTCGGGGACGCGTTTCCACGTTTCCTGCGTCCCGGGGACTTGGGGACTCCTGGGCAAAACTTTCCCTCCCCAACCATGCCCCTGTGAATTTTTTTTTAATATTTTCCCATTATTTTCACATTTTACAATTCCTACTTGGTACTACTTAGAAAATAAACTGATATATTTAGTATTCACATTGCACAATCATTAATATACAGCAAATGAATTATTATTTTTGATATTTTATTTTATTTTTATAATTTTAGAGACGTCCCCACGGCCCCCCCGAATATCCCTAAATTTGGGGGTGGTCTCCATGCGTCCCGAATGTGCGTTTCCCCGCTCCCGCGTCCCCCCGTCCCGGAAACTTGGGGGAACATTGGTTTAAACCCTCACTAAAGGGGGCGTCCAAGTTTAAACCCTCACTAAATGAAGGGGGCGCATGCATGTAAAAGGGCCCACTCTAAATAGGGGAGGCGTCACCATAATAGAGGAGGCATCACCATTTTAGTGGGGCGCTACATGGATAGTGGGGCGTCAATGTATAGAGAGGGCGCTACCCATTTAAGGAGGCGCTAGTTTAGAGAGGGCGCTAGCATATTAAGGAGGGCGTCACTTAAAGATAGAGGATGCGCCACATATGGAGAAGGGCGCCACTTTTAGAGGAGGACGTCAAATTTGGAGGGGGGCGCCTAGCTTGGGCCCACTCTAAAACCTAAAAGCAATCTAAGGGTAACTCTTGGTCAAAACCCTAGATCTAAGGGTGTAGATGGATTAAGACATGGATCAAGCACCTAAGCCATGGATTGAAAAGCAATCTAAGGATGTAGATTGATTGAGAGGGATGCAAAGTCAAATACCTAGATCTAGTGGTGGAGATCTAATCTAGATCTAGATCTAATCTTGGCCATTGATCTTCAAGGGGTTGGGGTTGCTCCTCAACTATATAATGAGTTTCTCACTCCCTCATTAAACAACTTCTCTCATGCTATTGTTATGCTGCTGAAATTACTCTATATTCTCCTCTCATATTCTCTCAAGCTTCTTTAGCTATTGTAATGTTCTTGCCCTAGTTGGGCTTAATACAACAAATCTTTGTAGGAATTCTTGGTGTCTCTCTTCTACATTTCATGCATCCTTTGTGAGGTAACTTGCTTTATACATTTATTTGATTTGCATTTGTATTAGCTTAGATAGCTCTCCACAAAGTATTTTGTGGAGAGATTTGCAAGTAGAAGTATTTCTGCTTCCATTTGTGGGTTTTCAATAGGATTTATTAAAGTATTTTGGTAGATTTATTGGGTGCTCACCTCTTTGCTTACATTTTGCAGCTCTCATAAATTTATTTGCAGGGATCTAGAAAAAAGGAGCATCTTTCTCCATTGGTTATAATTCTATTTTCTATTTTCACACTTTTGCTTACGAGGTTTTAAAACTCAGTTTTTATCATTGTATAGTGATAAAACCTTGGTTTTAAGGCCCCAACCCTTAGTATATTAGTTCAATACTTCAAATATATTGTTTTAACATCATTTAGGTGGCTGGAAACTCTATTTTCAGCCCTCTAAACATCATATTTCTGTTATCTTTTCACTCAGATTTTTGCCCTTTTTTGGGGATTTTGGGGACTAATTTTTCTAACAATTTTTCTTTGAGTTTTCTGTGATTTCCAGCAAGTAAAGCTTGCTGGTTTGTGACAAGTTTTACACAGGTGAAGGGGAGGTGCTGCCCAAATTGGCCCAGAAATACCTCAACCTTCAATCGGTTCCAAAAGGGGTTCAAACCCTCACTCTTCTCTCCATTTTTTTCTGATATTTGTAAACCCCAATGAGAAGTTCTCTTGGGGTATTCTACAAAAGTTCATAAAGCATTTTGTAATCTATATGTAAATAGATTAGGAAGTAGATAACTAGTTTTATTTTTGTTTACCCACCTATCTCTGTTACAGACCACCATCTCTGTAACAGAGATTGAAGTGAGGTTATTTTAGTCTCTTTTACTTCTGTTTCCCACCTATCTCCATTACAGACCACCATCTCTGTAACAGAGATTGTTGTGAGGTTAGTTTATTGTTTTAGCTAGTTCTATTTTCTTTTCAAGTTTTATCTTCTGTCAAAGGGGTAATCATACAACCCACCTATCCTGTGTATCCTCTATCCACTTGTTATCTCCCTTTAGGGACTTCAAGTTGGGTATGAAAAGCAGGAGAAGTGGGGGCTTAGTTTAATTAAAACAACACTCTTTTTTCTGCTACAAACTCTCATACTTTATTTTTCAGTCCAAGATCAAGTACCGGCACCTCCCATAAGGGATACCGCTTGGTTGATCTTGTTGATAATTTAAAATTTACCTTGCATGCTAATCACCAAGATTAAAATTTACCCTTAAAATTTACCAACAACAACTTCACTACACCCTGTTCCTCTACTCAGTTATCACCCTTCGGGGTACTCGCGAGATACGACAGGGGATAGAGGAGTTTTAGTTTAATAGGCATCCATATAGCTGTTTTTCCTATTGATTAAAAACAGTGCCCTCAGAGGCGACTTGGGGTAGAAGACCGTGGGGGGTCTCTAGGCGTTCTACGTCCCCCTTGTTGAGCACCAGGGCATTGGGGTTTGACCTGTGAGCTACGGGTGGGCTTTGCTCCCACTTTGTTGAGCGCAATAGCATTCCCTCTTTGACTTGAGAAATACTGGATTGGGTAGTCACACCACCGGTTCGAAAACTAAATTTCAAGAGGAAAAACCTTAATAAAATCTACTTAAAATAAACCAAGAGACATTGCAAAACCGGTTCTATAACATTTTTCATTTTAGTGCACTTCCACTCCAACATTGCACTCCAACACTTTACTTTCAGTCTCAGTTACTTTTCAGTTTCATTTACTTTCAGTTCTGCAATTGTTTATGTGGTGAATGCTTAACATTTGTTTAACTGCTTCAAGTAATTCAACTTAAAGTCTTTCCATTTTTCATTTACTGTTGGTCGGATAAATTTCATTTAAGGCATTTTCCTTCTGCTATCTCTTGTCTATAACTTGTAAATCTGGTTCATATTTGTCTAAACTGTAACTATTTTACTTATTCATTCGATTATACTGATAAATTTAGATCATCTGTACATTGCTTAGATATCTTGATTCATTATTGTATCATTTATTTGTTTATTCATCTCATTTGTCAGACAACTTAAACTGTGGGATAATTAACTTAGACTGCATCCATTGAAAGTTGCATTCTCTGACTCCATTCTCTAGGCACTGGTTATAAATAAAAGGATTGACTGTCATTTAAATATTGCATCTTGCATTGGTTTGACTGTCATTTCTCAAAACCTTAGCCTCAATCTTAATGAAAGATTCCTTTAATTAATTTGCAATTAATTAATAAAACTGGAACTTAGTCTTCCGTAGGGACTTCACCCCTTGGCTCTGTTAGGATCTTGCCTAAACGGAGGAGTTGTGGACTGCGGTGACAGTGGTCCCCAGCTCTCGCTTGCCCCCAAGGACACACATAGCAGGTTGTGACTTTCTTGTGTCTTAAAGTGTGAATTAGGTAGCAACAAGTCCTAGACTGAATCATGTTGATCAACTCCTGGACCCTGAGCGAGTCCTCCATTCTCCCAAAGAATGGTCCTCAGTACTAAGATGACTTTCAGTCCCATACTGAAAATTGATCAACTACCTGCAGGACCTACTTGGACATCGTGTCCCTTGTCCTAGACCAGAATATGTCTCTGCCTCTACCTGCAGGATCTCTTTGGGTATTGTGTCCTTGGTCCTTGTTCGAGTACACAGGGTACTCCCAAAAGACCAAACACCTTCAGCAACCGCTTCACACAAATAGATCACAGATCAACACACCGATGTTTGTCACATGGTTAAAACCCTCGAGAGGGAAACAGTCCACAGCTCCAGCCAAATAGCTACTTGGAGCAATTTATTATGCAAAAGAAAGAAAGTTACATGAGCTTCTCATAATCGATCAACTAGCCAAGGACCTGTTGCCGCCTAATTCACACTTTAAGACACAGGAAAGTCACAACCTGCTATGTGTGTCCTTGGGGGCAAGTGAGAGCTGGGGACCACTGTCACCACAGTCCACAACTCCTCCGTTTAGGCAAGATCCCAACAGAGCCAAGGGGGGTAGTCCCTACAGGAAAGCTAAGTTCCAGATTTATTAATTAATTACAAATTAATTAAAGGGATCTTTTATTAAGATTTGTGACGCTAAGCTTTTATACTATCTAAGGAATGACAAGCAGCATGCAAATGCAAAGACTTTATTTTAATGACAAGCAGACCTTGAGATAAATAAAGACCAGTGCCTATTACAAATGGAGTCTAAAATTATAACTTTACAGATTTACAACTGAAACTGAAAAGTAAGTTAATTAACCACAGTTTAGGTGTTATCCCAATTAAGCAAGGTTACAATATGGCAAATGAATACTTATGAACAATATAAACAATAATAAATGAACAGTTAACCAATATTAGCAGTATCCACAGTTGTAACAGATTGAATAATGGAATAATTTTCAAGCTATTACCCCAAAAATTTGTGTTACACAAGATCTCAGATTACTAAACCATGAATTAAAGATGTCACCACAAGAATTTGCGAAAGCTGAAATGAAACGCTTGTAACTGAAAAGTGAAGAGCTTGCAAAAATAAAAGTGCTTGCAGTGAAAACCTTGAACAGCAAGGTGATAGCAATGACCTGTGTTTGTAGGACGTTTTGAAATGTCTCTTGGTTTATTTTAGTAAATTTTATTAAAAGTTTTTCTTCTTGAAGTTTAGTTTTCGAACCGGTGGTGTGTCTACCCCAATCCAGTACTTCTCAAGTCAAAGAGGGAGTGCTGTTGCGCTCAACAAAGTGGGAGCAAAGCCCACCCGTAGCTCACAGGTCAAACCCCAATGGCCTGGTGCTCAACAAGGAGGACGTCAAAGCGCCTAGAGACCCCCCACGGTCTACTACCCCAAGTCGCCTCCGAGGTCACTGTTTTTAATTAACTTAAAAAATTAACAAGATGGATGCCTATTAAACTAGGACTTCTCTATCACCTGTCGTATCTCGTGAGTACCCCGAAGGGTGATAACCGAGTAGAGGAGCAGGAAATAGAGAAGCTTTGTTGGTTAATTTTAGGGGTTAATTTTAAGTCTTGGTGGTTAATATGCAAGGTAAATTTTAAGCTGTCAACAAGATCAACCAAGCGGTATCCCTTATGGGAGGTGCTGGTACTTAATCTTGGACTGAAAATAAATAAAAAATGTGTGATTGTAACAGAAAAAGAAAAGTTGTTTTAATTACCTAAGCCCCCACTTCTCCTGCTTTTCATATCCAACTTGAAGTCCCTAAAGGGAGATGACAAGTGGATAGAGGATACACAAGATAGATGGGTTGTATGATTACCCCTTTTAACAAAAAAATAAAACTTGAAAAGGAAAGTACAACTAACTAAAACAACGCCTAACCGCACAGCAATCTCTGTGACAGAGATGGTGGTCTGTCACAGAGATAGGTGGGTAAACAGAAATAAAACAAAATGCTTAAGCTAACCTCACAACAATCTCTGTAACAGAGATGGTGGTCTGTCACAGAGATAGGTGGGTAAACAGAAATAAAACAAAATGCTTAAGCTAACCTCACAACAATCTCTGTTACAAAGATCGTGGTCTGTAACAGAGATAGGTGGGTAAACAGAAATAAAACTGATTATCCTAACCACACAACAATCTCTGTAACAGAGATGGTGGTCTGTCACAGAGATAGGTGGGTAAACTGCAAATAATAAACTAACTCTAAGCAACTACTTATACAAATTTACAGCAGAGAAATACCCCAAAGAAAACTTCTCATTTGGGGTTTACAATGTAATAGAAGAGAGAGAAGAAGTGTAGTTTAGGGCCTCTTTTGGACCAAATTTTAGCTGGGTTTTTTTTGGCAAATTTAGGGTAGCATAACCCCCTCTTTCTGTGCAAAAACCTGCAAAAAACCAGCAACTTTACTTGCTGGAAATTACTGCAGAAAACTAAAACAGAAAGTTAGAAATAATTAGTGTAAAACCTAGAAATTTTACAGAAAAATCTGAACTTTAAAATTTTAAAAATATGAAATTTCAGCAGTTAAAAATGAAAGTTTTGGGGCTGAAAACAGCATATAAACAGCAGAAATAAAAGTCTATACTAATATAATATGGATGGGGGCTCTAAAACAAGGGTTATATTCACTATACAGTGAATAAAACCCAGTTTTATGAAGGAAAACAGAAAATGGCCGAATTGAAATTTCGGAAAAATAAACACTTGGAGGAGCCCTTCTTGGCTTGGAAAACCTGTAAATAAACTTGAGAGAGCTGCAAATGTAAGCAAAGAGGTGAGTACCCAATAAACCTACCAAAATACTTTGATAAATCTTATTGAAAAAACTCACAAATGGAAGTAGAAGTACTTCTACTTACAGATCCCTCCACAAAATACTTTGTGGAGAGATATCTAAGCTAGTACAAATGCAAATAAAAATACAATACAAGTTACCTCACCACAAGAATGCATGAGATGTAGAGTGACAGCACAAATTTCCTCCAAAGTATTCTTCTATTATGGCCCAATTAGGGCAAGATTCAATACAAAAAAAATGGCAAGAGGCTTGGGCCAAATGCTTGAGAATATGAGAAGAGAGTAGGGAAAGATTCCGGCAGCATAACAATAGCATGGGAGAAGATGTCAAATGAGGAAGTGAGACCCTCATTATATAGTTGAGGAAGACCCCAACCCCTTGAAGATCAATGGCCAAGATTAGATCTAGATCTAGATTAAATCTCCACCACTAGATCTAGGTATTTGACTTTGCACCCCTCTCAACCAATCAAATGGCTTAGTTACTTCTTAATCCATGGCTTGGGTGCTTGATCCATGCCTCAATCCATCCACTCCCTTAGATCTAGGGTTTTTGACCAAGTGGGGGCCCCTTTGACTCAAATTTTAATTTTTATTATTCTTAATTTTATCTTTAATTTTTTAATCTTTTATATAATCTTTAATCTTTAATCTTTTAATCTTTTATTTTATCTTTTACTTTTTATTTTTATCTTTTTTATTTTTAAATCTTTTAATCTTTTATTTTATCTTTTATTAAGACAAGAGGGGCACCCCACTTAGGAGATCTTCAGACATTTATTTTGACCATGAAATTTTGGCTATGCTTAGCCACCCCCCAAACTTAATTACCATGGCCTTATTTGATTTTTTCCTTCAAAATCAAATAATTTAATTTTTCAGCCTTGAAAATTAAATTAATTTCCTAGGAAAAAAAACCTTGACTTAACCAAAATTGGTCTAACTTCTCAACCCCTTATCTGAATGACATGGGACTCGAAGCAGTGGCTTAGGGGGTTTCATAGCAATTTTACCTTGCATTCATAGCCCCTATTACAAAATGCCAGTGCTTGAGCAATTACATTATTACATCAAAATTGAGTTAATTAACCACCAAGGGGTGAAGTTAATTAACTAGAAAAAAAAATACAACATAACGAAACTCCACAAGACTCTATACAAATGTCTAGCATGGTCATGAATAACATTTTGAACCCTTAGCCACCCCATGGACTTGACCATTAGAACGCCCGTCACCACTTTGGAGGATTTTGAGTGAAAAACCAAACCAATTAAAATCGTTTACACAACAAGATTAATTGGAAAGGGAAAAAACACTCGATGAGGGGACTTCCCTAACAACCAGTTCCATGGTGTGGCATCCATATCATATGACCCATATTAGCACATATAATTACATTAATTTTTCCATGCAGGGGAGTGGACATTTCGTTTTACAAAGGGGCAATTGCCCTGCAAAAGTGAAAAATCCTCAGAATTTTCCATGGTACAATTTATACAACTATGTACATCTTCATGTACATGGAGTTGCCACCTAGTCGAAATAGGTGGGCAATAGGACCCTCTATGCTTTTTAAACAGAGATCATAGACCAATCGGGTGTTAAGCCACGGATCAATGGTAGGTATGATCTAAGAGAAGTTGAACCATCAGATCACTCTATGTCTAGAACATATCG
>LPNX010166384.1:8802-26157 GCA_001517045.1 Pseudotsuga menziesii
GCTGATGATGATGATGATGATGACCACAACGATAATGAAGAATGATGATGATGATGATGATGATGATGATGACCACGATGATGGTGACCATGATGATGATGATGATAATGATGGTGATGATGATGATGATGATGATGATAATGACTTGAATGATGATGATGACCATGAAGAACAATGATGATGATGATGATAATGATGATGATGGTGTTGAGCATGATGACTATGATGATAATGATGATGATGATGATGATGATAATGAAGAATGATGACGATGACCACGATGATGATGTCCATGATAATGATGAACAATGATGATGATGATGATGATGATGTTGAGCATGATGACAATGACCACGACAATGATGATGATGACGATATTGAGCATGATGACTATGATGATGATTACCACGATGATAATGAAGAATGATGATGATGATGATGACCACGATGATGATGACCATGATGATGATGATGATGATGAACAATGATGATGATGATGATGATGATGATGATGACCATGATGACTATGATGATGATGATGACCACGATGATGATGACCATGATGATGATGATAATGATGAACAATGAAGATGATGATGATGATGATGATGTTGAGCATGATGACAATGACCACGACAATGATGATCATGACGATGTTGATGATATTGAGCATGATGACTATGATGATGATGATGATGACCATGATGATGAACAATGATGATGATGATGATGATGACGATGACCACGATGATGATGATGACCACGATGATGATGACCATGATGATGATGATAATGATCAACAATGATGAGGATGGTGATGATGATGATGTTGAGCATGATGACAATGACCACGACAATGATGATGATGATGATGATGATGACCACGATGATGATGACCATGATCAACAATGATGATGATGATGATGACCACGATGATAATGAGGAATGATGATGATGATGATGACCACGAGATATTGAGCATGATGATGAACAATGATGATAATGATGATAATGATGACGACTATGATGATGATAATGACCACGATGATGATGATAATGATGAACAATGATGATGATGGTGATGATGATGACGTTGAGCATGATGACAATGACCACAACAATGATGATGATGATGATGATGATGAAGAACATTGATGATGATGATGATGATGATATTGAGCATGATGACTAGGATGATGATGATGACCACGATGATAATGAAGAATGATGATCATGATGATGATGATGATGAGGATAATCACTTGAATGATGATGATGACCACGATGATGATGATGATGACCATGATCAACAATGATGATGATGATGATGATGATGTTGAGTATGATGACTATGATGATGATGATGATGATGATGATGACCACGATGATAATGATGAATGATGATGATGATGATGACCATGATGATGAACAATGATGATGATGATGATGATGATGATGATGATGACATGATGTTCAGCATGATGACAATGACCACGACAATGATGATGATGATGATGATGATGATGATGATGATGATGATATTGAGCATGACGACTATGATGATGATGATGATGATATTGAGCATGACGACTATGATGATGATGATGACCACAATGATAATGAAGAACGATGATGATGATGATGACCACGATGATGGTGACCATGATGATGATGATGATGATAATGATGATGATGATGATGATGATGATGATGATGATGATGATAATGACTTGAATGATGATGATGACCATGAAGAACAATGATGATGATGATGATGTTGATGATGATGGTGTTGAACATGATGACTATGATGATAATGATGATGATTATGATGATGATAATGAAGAATGATGACGATGACCACGATGATGATGTCCATGATAATGATGAACAATGATGATGATGATGATGATGATGTTGAGCATGATGAATATGATGATGATGATGACCACGATGATGACGATGACAATGATGATGATGTTGAGCATGATGACAATGACCACGACAATGATGATGATGATGATGACCATGATGATGATGACCATGATGATGATGATGATGATGAACAATGATGATGATGATGATGATGATAATGATGACCATGATGACTATGATGATGATGATGACCACGATGATGATGACCATGATGATGATGATAATGATGAACAATGATGATGATGATGATGATGATGATGTTGAGCATGATGACAATGACCACGACAATGATGATGATGATGATGATGATGATATTAATGATGATGACTATGATGATGATGATGATGATGATGATGATGATGATGATAATGACTTGAATGATGATGATGACCATGATCAGCAATGATGATAATGATGAACATGATGATGATGACTATGATGATGATGATAATGATGAACAATGATGAGGATGGCGATGATGATGATGTTGAGCATGATGACAATGACCACGACAATGATGATGATGATGATGATGACCACGATGATAATGACCATGATCAACAATGATGATGATGATGATAGTGATGATGTTCAGTATGATGACTATGATGATGACGACGATGATGATGATATTGAGCATGATGACTATGATGATGATGATGACCACGATGATAATGAAGAATGATGATGATGATGATGATGATGATGATAATGACTTGAATGATGATGATTACCACGATGATGATGATGATGACCATGATCAACAATGATGATGATGATGATGATGATGATGTTGAGTATGATGACTATGATGATGATGATGATGATGATGATAATGACTTGAATGATGATGATTACCACGATGATGATGATGATGACCATGATCAACAATGATGATGATGATGATGATGATGATGTTGAGTATGATGACTATGATGATGATGATGATGATGATGATGACCACGATGTTGATGACCATGATGATGATGATAATGATTAACAATGATGATGATGATGATGATGTAGAGCATGATGACAATGATGATGAACATTGATTATGATGATGATGAACATTGATGATGATGATGATGAACATTGATGATGATGATGATGATGATGATGATGATGATGCTGAGCATGACGACTATGATGATGATGATGATGATGATGACGATTATGATGATGATGATGACCACGATGATGATGACCATGATGATGATGATAATGATGAACAATGATGATGATGGTGATGATGATGATGTTGAGCATGATGACAATGACCACGACAATGATGATGATGATGATGATGATGATGATGAACATTGATGATGATGATGATGACCATGATGATGATGACCATGATGATGATGATGATGATGAACAATGATGATGATGATGATGATGATAATGATGGCCATGATGACTATGATGATGATGATGACCACGATGATGATGACCATGATGATGATGATAATGATGAACAATGATGATGATGATGATGATGATGATGATGTTGAGCATGATGACAATGACCACGACAATGATGATGATGATGATGATGATGATATTGAGCATGATGACTATGATGATGATGATGATGATGATGATGATGATGATGATAATGACTTGAATGATGATGATGACCATGGTCAGCAATGATGATAATGATGAACATGATGATGATGACTATGATGATGATGATAATGATGAACAATGATGAGGATGGCGATGATGATGATGTTGAGCATGATGACAATGACCACGACAATGATGATGATGATGATGATGATGACCATGATGATAATGACCATGATCAACAATGATGATGATGATGATGATAATGATGATGTTCAGTATGATGACTATGATGATGATGATGATGATGATGATATTGAGCATGATGACTATGATGATGATGATGACCACGATGATAATGAAGAATGATGATGATGATGATGATGATGATGATAATGACTTGAATGATGATGATGACCACGATGATGATGATGATGACCATGATCAACAATGATGATGATGATGATGATGTTGAGTATGATGACTGTGATGATGATGATGATGATGATGATGACCACGATGATGATGATAATGATTAACAATGATCATGATGATGATGATGTTGAGCATGATGACAATGATGATGAACATTGATTATGATGATGATGAACATTGATGATGATGATGATGATGAACATTGATGATGATGATGATGATGATGATGATGATGATGCTGAGCATGACGACTATGATGATGATGATGATGATGATGATGATGATGATGATGAACATTGATGATGATGATGATGATGATGATATTGAGCATGATGACTATGATGATGATGATGACCACAATGATAAGGAAGAATGATGATGATGATGATGATGATGATGATAATGACTTGAATAATGACGATGACCACGATGATGATGATGATGACCATGATCAACAATGATGATGTTGAGTACGATGACTATGATGATAATGATGATGATGATGATGATGATGATGATGACCACGATGATAATGATGAATGATGATGATGATGATGACCACGATGATGATGACCATGATGATGAACAATGATGATGATGATGATGATGACCACGATGATGATGACCATGATGATGAACAATGATGATGATGATGATGATGATGATGATGATGACCATGATGATGATGATAATGACGAACAATGATGATGATGATGATGATGATGTTGAGCATGATGACAGTGATGATGAACATTGGTGATGATGATGATGAACATGATGACAAAGACCACGACAATGATGATGATGATGATGATGATGATGATGATGATAAAGAACATTGATGATGATGATGATGATGATATTGATCATGATGACTATGATGATGATGATGACCACGATGATAATGATGATGATGATGATGATGATGACCACGATGATGATGACCATGATCAACAATGATGATGATGATGATGATGTTGAGTATGATGACTATGATGATGATGGTGATGATGTTGAGCATGATGACAATGACCACGACAATGATGATGATGACCATGATGATGATGATGATGATGATGATGATGACCATGATGATGATGACCATGATAATGATGAATAATGATGATGATGATGAAGATGATGATGTTGAGCATGATGGCTATGATGATGAAGAACATTAATGATGATGATGATGATGATGATGATGATGATATTGAGCATGATGACTATGATGATGATGATGATGACCACGATGATAATGAAGAATGATGATGATGACCATGATGATGATGATGATGATGATGACCATGATAATGATGAATAATGATGATGATGATGAAGATGATGATGTTGAGCATGATGACTATGATGATGATGATGATGATGATGATGATGATGATGATAATGATGATGATGAAAATGATGATCATGATCATGATCAACAATGATGATGATGACCATGATGATGTTGACCATGATGATGATGATGACCATGATGATGTTGACCATGATGCTAATGACGACTATGATTATGATGACCATGATAATGATGATAATGATGAACAATGATGAGAAAGACTTGGTTACTAGAGATGTAAGGGGTGGTGGGTTAATATAATGGACCAGATACATTAGGGGGGGCAGGGTAACTATTTAAAACATTTATTTATTCTACATTGTATTCGTTGGTTTAGTCGTGCACCAAACACATTTATTTTTGGTCACTAATATCGCGTGCGCGTTATATATTTACAAAACGCGAGTGCGTTATGGAGAGATAAAACGCGTGCGCATTATGGATTGTTAAAAACAAAAAACTATCTTTATCCGACGGTATCTTAAAACTCTACCCAAACATTTTCAGAATATCGTGCGATTTTTTCGAAAGAGAACGAGCCCACCATTACACTTTTTCCATTCATACACCATCTCTATCAATTTTTGGTTATGCAGGTGCAAGATTGAGGACATATTTCATGGTTGATCAGTGTGGTGTTGGGTTATGTGATGATATTTGAAGAAGATAACAAGCAAAATTGAAGAATCTTCAAATGAAGAACACACAGAAAATAAGGTATTTTGAGGTATTCATTTTGTTTATAATTGAGCACACAAGATAAGATATCAAGCTTCAAGACCATTTGATGGTGATGTTTATACACTATTTTACAAAAGAAGCAATTTGAGGAACAATTTATGAGTTAACTTTCATTTGCTTACTAGTGAAAAGCACCAAAGCTAAACTTTCTCATTCATCATTGTTTTGATGAGAAATATGAACTATTGAGAAGGAAGATTGAAGCACCTTGAAGGATCTATAGTTATAAAGCACTAAAACTTGTAATTGAAGAGTAGAAAAAACACAATTTATTGAATTGATCATTGTGGTGATGGGGAATGTACGTAACCGAGCAAGAAAATCATCAAGGAAGAAGAGACCTCAAGAAGTCATTGAAGAAGAAAAATAAAAGAAAAGAGTAGACATGATGAATCGGAGGATTTCTTTGGAAACTAATCCAAATCCAATTATAGAGGATACCATGGTTCATCCTATTGATCCACAACAAGAAAAAAGAAAGCATTCGGTAGAGGGCCCTTCAAGTTCCATAAGAGTTGTTGAACAAGCAAAACGTAGGTGCTCATTAGGGAATGTTTAAATTCCCACTTCAAGTCAAATCGATAACTTACAATCTCAAGATCAAGCTCATGAAGAAACATAAAATTTGTTCCCCTCTTGTCGTTATACAAGTGAGCAAGTCAGAAAGGCGTTGGACATGGAGTCTACTGTTGAAAAAGAAAATATTGGACTTCCACAATCCAACTACCAGGAAGAGAATGAAGGACAACAAGCTACAACTGAAACACCAGTTTGTGTTGGTGATGCGCTACATGGTACACTTCCACCCTCCTATCCTCAATTAGAAACCACGCTGCGTCGAAGAACTCCGAAGCGTATTCAAGTTGATGAAAGTCTCCTCGATTCCATTGAAGGTACGCTATCTAAATGTAGTATTGCTTATCAAACTCAACAGATACTTGATAAATATTTTGATTATAAATCTGATGGAGATAAATGTAGATTATTTTTATCATTGTTGAAATCTATGAGCATGAATATTGTTAGGAAAAAGTTAGGGATAAAAATGGTAAAGAATTCTGGACCAAGTTTTCATATAGTTAAAAGCTTAGTAGATTCCTTAGGTAAAATTGGTAAGAAGACACGCTCAAAGGACTGCAATGCGGCTCGTCGTGTCTTGTCACAAGAAATTGTAAATAAGAATACCAAGCTCCTTCATTTTCTTAAGCCTACATGCAAAATAGTTAATTTGAATCTAAAAACCCTCCATAGGTATTCTATTAGAAGAGAACATATTGACACAACCGATTAGACATATTTTTGGGCCTTTATTGGTCGGTTGCGACATCGTGACATGAAGCTTGTTCATGCAGTAAAGGGACTAGTGCATAGTTTTTGGCATGATCACACAAGGCCTTCTTCAAACCAGAAGGATGTACTAAAAATGAGAATGGGTTCAAAGGATCATGAACCGCATATTAAACATCTTCTTGATATAACACAGACAGAACTATACGAGAGATTCAGGAATGAACATAAAGAATTAAACTTGGGGCAAAGATCTTTTGAGAAATGTAAGCCCTGGTATGTTAGAATAAATACTCTTCGTAACACTTGTTGTTGTATATATCATGTATAATATGAATATTACTATGAAACATTTTTGTACATTCGTCATGTGTTGCATACTAATCATGTACATGATTGCTCCCTGACAATACCACCGACTTCATCAAGAGAATTCATTCATAGCATCATGTGCAATAGGCCTGAGGGTCAAACATACTATGCAAAATATTGTTTGGATGGAACATGCTCCAACTATGCTGGAATGAGATTATTAATCCAATGTATGCATGAGAGTGGAGACAGTGAATTTGGAAATATGGTAATAGACATGAAAAGTTTCAAATATATCAGCTATGAAATAATTCCAGGGAAAGAAAGCAAAAATATACAATTGGTGACATCTTAGGTTTGCATAAATATCAATAAATTTATGTTTGAACAGTTACATTTCAATCGTTACTTACCCAAAAAAGCTAATGTTGAGATCATTTTGTGTCAACAGGTACAAGTTAGTGTCATCTTCAAGGAATTTATTGAAAAGACACGTCAATATGTTCAGCATGTACACTTGGCACGATGGCAAGATGAGAATTTTAGAGTATGCAGAGACACATTTCCTCGTGGTACAATACTTTTAGTAGTTTATTTTGCCGAGAACTACACTCTGCAACCTCAAAATGAGATCCAAAGTCAGTATTATCACTCTGAGCAGGTTTCCTTGATGGTCCATATCACATATAGGCATGGCCCAAATAGCACTGAAGAGCAAAGAGAAATTCTGAAGGAATATCGCTTCTACATAAGTGATGATAGGTGCCATGAATTCCACTATGTACGTCATTGCTTCATCATGTTCTATGATCACTTGAAGGCAAGGAACATATAGATGGATCGACACTAGATTTGGTTTGATGGATGTGCTGGTCGGTTAAAAAATGCACGCATATTTCAATGGTTGTGTTCATTGCATAAAAACCACAAAGTGCCACATATGTGGAACTATTTCGAGACTGGGCATGGTAAAGGAGAGCATGTTGGATCCGGAGCATGTGTCAAAATAGTGCTATGAAGAGAGTAATTGAAACTATCTACAGAATCTACTATTCAAAATGCGCAATCTATAATCCGATGGTGCACGTCAGTAATGGGAGAGGAATCAGCTATGCGAGTAGAATCCACAAGAAAGAGACATGTGGAGAGATTTTTTTGGGAGGTGGTAGACATAGATCGTTCACATGCATGGGAATGCAAGACCGTGCCTGGTACTCGTGGCTTTCATTCGGTTCGAAGCTTGGATAACCCAGTATTTGAAATTTGGACTAGAAAACTCGCTTGTTTTTGCCTGCCTTGCTATGATGGTGACTGGGATGGGTGTGAATTGTTGGATTGGGTTGATGGATGGGATCACGTATCACTTCCACTTGATCAGCGTGCAATTGTTGAGTTAAATCCTTTGGAATAAGACCAATCATCTATTTCTACAGATTTTGATCATGTCTCAGACCTTGTACAACTTGGTATGATGCATTTCATTAACATGTTTTTGGTTATTTACGTAATCTTAAAATGCACATTAATGGCCTTGTATCACACGAAAAGTATTTTGATCATATACCTACAATCATATTATGCAGGGCACATATACGCAGTGGTTGCCTCAAAAGATAGTGAATGGGCTGTTGATTACTGGTTGGCACGTTGTATAGAGGGAAAGCAAACCCTCAATATGTCCATGAATGATGATGAAAACAACCACTTCCCAATCGGGTCTATGGTTTTTAAAGGTGAATACTTGACACAGGACAACAATGCAAGAAAAAGGGGCGGATATGTTTACAGGGATTACAAACCAGGTGCGAGTGTGTACCACTTTACCAACTTGATCATTGGTACAAACATCCAGGTACAAACAATCCCTAGCCGAAATTCATCAAAGGTACGCTACTTCTTACCAGATACAGAGCACGAGAGACTAATGGAGACCATCCTTATAAGAGATGATGCAGAGGGCTTGGTTGTATGATAGTAGGTGGGATCTAGCATGATGAGGTATGTTACATACTCTTAATACTATACTATTTGTAATTGGATATTGATATATGCTCAATTTTCTCATGTACATGTTTTTTATGAATATGTCAATTTTTTGTTCTTGATATGCCAAATTTTCATTTAATAAAACCTAATATTATGAATACATTAACCACTAAAATGATTGAATCATTAGTATGTCTTGATTTTGAGATCATTATTTTGTAGTAAGAGTGCTAGTTTCGTGTAGTAAACCCTAGTTTGTAGGATATGCACTAGTTTGTAGGAGCCCTAGCTTGTATGCAAACCCTAGCTTGTATGTAAACCCTAGCTTGTAGTAAGAGTGCTAGTTTCATATAAGAAACCCTAGTTTGTAGGCTATGCACTAGTTTGTAGAAGCCCTGGCTTGTATGTAAACCCTAGCTTGTAGTAAACCCTAGCTTCTATGAAAACCATAGCTTGTAGTAAGAGTCTTAGTTTCGTGTAGTAAACCCTATTTTCTACTATGCTGCTGTTGTATACTTTAGGGAAGTCATAAACAATCCAAATTTACTAGCCTAAACCTTGTCCCAAGCCTAGATTACATTCCCTACTATCTCGGCCTATCATCCTAGCCCTTCTACTATTCTAGTACCCCTATTTTGGAGACCTAAAACCACCTAACATTGGACTGATATACTCTTACTGCTGTAGTACAATCAACTTAGGACAATCAACTCTTAGTCCTAAACTATTTGGCCAAAGTAAATGATAAGTATGTCATGTTGAGTTAGTTAAGAGATACAAGAAAAAGTAAATGAGTACTTGAGCTCATGTTGTTGCTCGATTTAGGAAGCTTATATTGTTGCACAAGTGTTCAATGATCTCCCTGTTTGTGTTGAAATTTGGGACTATGAATCTATTGCAACAATTAAACCCTAGTTTGTAGGCTATGCACTAGTTTGTAGAAGCCCTACCTTCTATGTAAACCCTAGCTTGTATGCAAAACTCTAGATTGTAGTAAGAGTGCTAGTTTCATATAGTAAACCCTAGTTTGTAAGCTATGCACTAGTTTGTAGAAGCCCTAGCTTGTATGTAAACCCAATTGTCCTTGAATGGCCTTTTCATGCGACCTGCAACTTGACATAACTCGGCAATCGGAGGTCGGATCGATGAACCGTCGAATCCGTTGGTCTCCTGGCATGCCATTACCCATAGGTGGCCCTCTCCCTCATGTCCTCGTGGCCCAATGACTCCGTTGTACAGTCATTTCCTAAACTAGGGTTTTTCCCAGTGCACCTCAATGCAAATCTGGCATTGGTAGGTCAACTCTGCAAAACCCTAGACCGAGCAAGTGTTGGTGGTCTAACCATGTCGCCATTTCCCATACACACTTGTAGGAGCTAACGGCACGCACTTTCATCACTCCGTTCGGTTTTTTGCTTCTAGACCAAGATTGACCAAGTGTCCTTGAATGACCTTTTCATGTGACCTGCAACTTGACATAACTCGACCAACGAAGGTTGGATCAACGAACCGTCGAATCTGTTGGTCTCCTGGCATGCCATTACCCCTAGGTGGCCCTCTCCCTCATGTCCTTGTGGCCCAATGACTCTGTTGTACAGTCATTTCCTAAACTAGGGTTTTGCCCAGTGCACCTCAATGCAAATATGGCATTGGTGGGTCAACTCTGCAAAACCCTAGACTGAGCAAGTGTTGGTGGTATACCCACATCGGCATTTCCCATACACACTTGCAGGATCCTATGGCACGCACTTTCGTCGCTCCGTTTTGTTTTTCGCTCCCGGACCAAGATTGACCAAGTGTCCTTGAACGACCTTTTCATGCGACCTGC
The DNA here is from genome assembly GCA_001517045.1 of Pseudotsuga menziesii. NCBI lineage: Eukaryota > Viridiplantae > Streptophyta > Pinopsida > Pinales > Pinaceae > Pseudotsuga > Pseudotsuga menziesii. Next base: position 20,259 of record LPNX010166384.1, read on the forward strand.
AACTTGACATAAATCGGCAACCGGAGGTCGGATCGACAAACCTTCAAATCCGTTGGTCTCCTCGCATGCCATTACCCCTAGGTGGCCCTCTCCCTTGTGTCCTCATGGCCCAATGACTCCGCTGTACAGTCATTTCCTAAACTAGGGTTTTGCCCAGTGCACCCCAATGCAAATCTGGCATTGGTGGGTCAACTCTGCAAAACCCTAGACCGAACAAGTGTTGGTGGTATACCCACGTTAGCATTTCCCATACACACTTGTAGGATCTGAAGGCACACACTTTTGTCGCTCTGTTTGGTCTTTCGCTCCCGGACCAAGATTGACTAAGTGTCCTTGAACGACCTTTTCATGCGACTTGTAACTTGACATAAATCGGCAACCGAAATTCAGATCGATGAACTGTCGAATCCGTTGGTCTCCTGGCATGCCATTACCCTATGTGGCCCTCTTCCTCATGTCCTCGTTGCCCAATGACTCCGCTGTACAGTCATTTCCTAAACTAGGGTTTGGCCCAATGCACCTCAATGCAAATCTGGCATTGGTGGGTCAACTCTGCAAAAACCTAGACCGACCAAGTGTTGGTGGTATAACCACGTAGGCATTTCCCATACACACTTGTAGGAGCCGACAGCATGCACTTTCGTTGCTCCGTTTGGTTTTTCGCTCCCGGACCAAGATTGACCAAGTGTCCTTGAACGACATTTTCATGCAACCTGCAACTTGACATAAATCAGAAACCAGAGGTCAGATTGACGAACTATTGAATCCGTTGGTCTCTTGGCATGCCATTACCCCTAGGTGGCCCTCTCCCTCATGTCCTCGTGGCCCAATGACTCTGTTGTACAGTCATTTCCTAAACTAGTTTTTTGCCCAGTGTACCTCAATGCAAATCTGGCATTGGTGGGTCAACTCTGCAAAACCCTAGACCGAGCCAATTTTGGTGGTCTACCCACATCGGCATTGCCCATACACACTTGTAGGATCCGACGGCATGCACTTTCTTCTCTCCGTTTGGTTTTTTGCTCCTGCAAGAAAATCAAATCTAATTATAAATATAATTATACTAATATTTAGGCTTGATGACTCAAGCATGGCACCCAAATAGGACACATGTGACAAATTTAAAATACATATAAGAAAAGATAGATAAAATAATATAAATTTATATACGTCCACAAATGATCACAATAGTAGGTCATTGACCTAATTTTGTGGTCATTAGTTGGACATTAATAAAATTATCCTATCTTATTTTATACATCCAAATATATCAAATTGTTGGCAACATAAATCTCAATATTATTTTTACATGGACATTATCATAATGTAAAAAAATAATCTAAAATAATCAAAAGCCCATAATCATCTTAATCTTAAATATAAGAAGTATTAAATTCCTCAAGTAAACAATTCCTAGAATTTTTTCCTATCAATCCCAATATTTCAAAAGCTAGAAGTATCAAGTTACAAATCCATATACACATGTAATTATTCTTGGGGCAAAGATATGTACTGGATAGTCACAATTCTACATTAAATTACATATATACAAAATGTTCCATTGTAAAAATAGATACTGTGGAGCTAGCCTGTGCAACATCAAATATCAAGAGTAATACAAGGTCACTTCTAGATATAGTCTCTTTCATTTCACCAAGAGTTACAATTTATTCTAAAAGTCGAGCTGCATGTACCTTAACAAAGGACTTGGATCCTTTCCTCAAGCTAATAAGGATACAAATAAAACCCTAAGATTGATATATCTTATGATACAATATTGAAAGCTACAAGCAAAAGGAAGTCAAAATGTAGGTTATAAAGAAGGTGTAGTGCAATTTTAATGTGAAGTCATAGGTACGATACGCATCATGCTTTATCATGTGACCATGATAAGAAATAACATTCTGCAAGTTCATCATTTTCTATGTAGGATACCAACAAATGGCCATCATATTTCTTCCACCACTATATCATCACCTATACAACTTGAATATTTCATGGCTCAGTACACTTCGTTAACTTGATTATTAAACATGTTGGTATGGGTGAGGCTACTGTTTGTGTCAAAAACATGGGGTTGGGATTGAAAAGTGCATAGGCCAAGGTTTAAATTGTTGGATCATTCTTATAAACAATTTAGGGGTATGGGTTGATCACTAAATGGGCCCCTATTTTCTGTAGGAAGTCCAATAGGTATTTCATGTCAAAAGTCTCATTGAAATGACCAGTAAATGATGTGATAAATGAAAAAAGTATGGCCATAGAATGAGCATGTAGAGACCTCAATTTGATGTTCATGTGAAACCTTATCAAATTCAAAGGGTAGGTTCTTAAACAATCCCATCCATCCCTTGTGCATTCCCTCATACTATATGTGGTATATATTTGAATGAATGGTCATTCGAAGAGACCATAGTGTCATTGATGTGATTGGCCTTGCCCCAATTAGTTTGAATTCTCCCTACTTCTCCCTAATAGAGGAGGAATAAAGAAAATCCCATAATTCCATACTTCCCAAAATGATCTATTATATTATTCCCCACTTTCCCTATGTTTCTTATTCCTCCCTCTTTGAATTCTTTACTTTCAACGACACACCATAGCAAACAAAAAGGGGGTACTATATCTCATATTTATAAATAATAAATACCCATATCACAATTAATATATTAAGTTATCGTTTTCGATATCAGTATGAAAATTGCAACCATGACAATGCCATAAACAAAATTCACATTGCCAATTAAATAGAGGAAGCATTCCCAAACGTATACAATCATAATGGAAAAAAAAACCATCGAAAATGCAATGATATGAATAGCTACTCATACAATTTCAGAAACCCACATCAAAGCCAATTATGCAAATCTTTCCAATAGAATAAGCATGTGATGAATACCTATCATGGAAATATTATTAGCCTGTATCCATTGTTGAGAATATTATCAACTCAATAGTATGAATAGCTATTTATAAAATTTAACAAGCCTACATTAGACCCAATGTTGGAAATCTTGTCAACTGAGCCATATGAATACCATAATGCCTTATTTAACCACATTGGGACATTCCTCTACTTTATTCCCAATTCAAGGTGTGTTACTATTTGTTGTTGCTCAGAAATGACCCCATTGTGCCCAAAAATTTCATGCGATGTTGAACGGGTGCTCAAAATTGGAAATTAATCCTCAAATTTAGACCAAAATTAGGAATTTGGCATATTACGACTTAAATTAACCCATATTTCAAAATGACACTCTTCATTGCTAACTATATGCACAAATGCCCTTGAACGACATTTTCATGCGACCTGCAACTTGACATAAATCGGCAACCAGAGGTCAAATTGATGAAACGTCAAATCCGTTGGTCTCCTAGCATGCCATTACCCTTAGGTGGCTCTCTCCCTCATGTCCTTGTGGCCCAATGACTCCGTTGTACAGTCATTTCCTAAACTAGGGTTTTTCCCAGTGCACCTTAATGCAAATCTGGCATTGGTGGGTCAACTCTGCAAAACCCTAGACCGAGAAAGTGTTGGTGGTCTACCCATGTCGGCATTTCCCATACCAACTTGCAGGAACTGACGGCATGAAATTTCGTCGCTCCATTTGGTTTTTTTCTCCCGAACCAAGATTGACCAATTGTCCTTGAACGACATTTTCATGTGACCTGCAACTTGACATAACTCGGCAACCGGAGGTCGAATCGACGAACTGTCGAATCCGTTGGTCTCCTGGCATGCCATTACCCCTAGGTGTCCCTCTCCCTCATGTCCTCATGGCCCAATGATGTCGTTGTACAGTCATTTCCTAAACTAGTTTTTTGCCCAATGCACCTCAATGCAAATCTGGCATTGGTGGGTCAACTCTGCAAAAACATAGACCGAGCAAGTGTTGGTGATCTACCCACATCGGAATTTCCCATACACACTTGCAAGAGCCGATGGCGTGCACTTTCGTCGCTCCGTTTGGTTTTTTGCTCCCGGACCAAGATTGACCAAGTGTCCTTGAATGGCCTTTTCATGCGACCTGCAACTTGACATAAATTGGCAACCGGAGGTCGGATCGATGAACTGTCAAATTCGTTGGTCTCCTGGCATGCCATTACCCCTAGGTGGCCCTCTCCCTTGTGTCCTCGTGGCCCAATGACTCTGCTGTACAGTCATTTCCTAAACTAGGGTTTTGCCCAGTGCACCTCAATGCAAATCTGGCATTGGTGGGTCGACTCTGCAAAACCCTAGAATGAGCAAGTTTTGGTGGTCTACCCACATCGGCATTGCCCATACACACTTACAGGAGTTGACAGCATGCACTTTTGTCGCTCTGTTTGGTTTTTCGCTCCCGGACCAAGATTGACCAAGTGTCCTTGAACGACATTTTCATGCGACCTGCAACTTGAGATAAATAGGCAACCGGAGGTCGGATCGACAAACCGTCGAATCCGTTGGTCTGTTGGCATGTCATTACCCCTAGGTGGCCCTCTCCCTCATGTCCTTGTGGCCCAATGACTCCATTGTATAGTCATTTCCTAAACTAGTTTTTTGCCCAGTGCACCTCAATGCAAATCTGGCATTGGTGGGTCAACTCTGCAAAACCCTAGACCGAGCCAGTGTTGGTGGTCTACCCACGTCAGCATTGCCCATACCCACTTGCAGGATCTGATGGCATGCACTTTCATCGCTCCATTTGGTTTTTTGCTCCCGGACTAAGATTGACCAATTGTCCTTAAACAACCTTTTCATGCGACGTGCAACTTGACATAACTCGGCAACCAAAGGTTGTATCGATGAACCGTCGAATCCGTTGGTCTCCTGGCATGACATTTCCCCTAGATGGCCCTCTCCCTCATGTCCTCATGGCCCAATGACTTCGTTGTACAATCATTTCCTAAACTAGGGTTTTGCCCAGTGCACCTCAATGCAAATCTGGCATTGGTGGGTCAACTCTGCAAAACCCTAGACCGAGAAAGTGTTGGTGGTCTACCCACGTCGGCATTGACCATACACACTTGCAGGAGCCAACGGAACGCACTTTCGTCACTCCGTTTGGTTGAATCTTTTATGTAGTAATTTGATATTTTTCTATGTATGCATGGCTATTTCCACTCCAATGAGTTATGTCAAACGTTTGATTAGGATTTCCTAGTCTGCTATATATTGTTGAACCAATGAGTTATGTCAAACATTGAACCATAACATAACATTTCTTTTGTGACCATTACATGGATCAATGCTCTTATACTTACTAAACACATTGATGCTCTTATTGATACAAAATTCTAGTTATTGAACGCATACAAACTTCTATTTACTGAACAAATTGGTGCTCTTATTGATACACAATTCACTTATGCCCTTATAGATGTTGTACTCACAAGTGATTGTAACTACATATCATCATATTGGTGTACTATCAAACAAATGACATCGATGTACCTTATATTAAGTTAGATACATAAACATTGAATTATTATAGATGCCTCGACACACTAAAATATTACTATATGTCTTAGTGTTCCATATTGTAACATGCACACTGATCTGGTTCTGGAGAATACCATAAGCAGTATAGGTCAACATTCATAGTTCAACTACCTCTATCTAGGTGTGGTAATGTACACAAATCTTTTTTTCTTTGGTGTGCCTCGCTATATACAATACAAATACAAACTTCTATATAGTGCACCAATGCAACTAGACACATAGCACATCCAAGGAAAAAACCTCTTGCATAAACCTTTACTTAACTTGTAATTAATTTTTATTATATTACACTTAAACATTAACTTGAATTGTAATTTATTTTTATTAAATTACACTTCAACATTCACTTAACTTGTAATTTTATCATCCAAACTCACTACATTTAATTAGATGTATCCAATTAGTGTGCATGTCGTG
>LPNX010166384.1:31209-55446 GCA_001517045.1 Pseudotsuga menziesii
TTTGGACAGAGCCATAACAAAAGTAATAAAGCTACGAATGCCAAACTAAACCATCAGAAGAACTCTCACAGTATGATACGTATTATAAAGAACCAAGATTGTAAACAAACAATTTCTCATTATTAAAAGTAATCCATAAATAAAACATACAGTCAAGATATCAAGACCGTCTAATGGTCTAAAGTTTCTGATATAAATAAACAATCCTAAACACAATCAATCTCATTCAAAGTAACCAAACCACATATGTAATATGCAGAATACATTTATCCAAATCATAGATCATGAGGAAAATTCCAACATAATAAATCAACCATAAAATGTTTTGCATAGAAATCAGTAAAGAATAGCCTAAGTAAACAGAGGTTGCAGGGTCAATTTATGTGGGCGTGAAGGCCCAAACAATCCTTTACAATAACCATCATTTCCAACTATCGTGACCCAATATCGAATCCTGTGGTGTTCACATAATAAATTAAAAGTCACCATATCGAATCTTGTAGGATTCTCTATTATCCTACAAAACATTGTAACATTTGATCTATCAACTATACATACCACGCTATTGAATTCACATTCGCAGGCCCTAAAACATTTCCACATATCTCTACACAGATATTAAAACACCAATTATTTACACTCTCTAACCAACTAATGGCTCACGACCGTTGGTTTGCAAAATGTTAAAAAAATATCATAACCCACTACAACCCCGTAAATGCTAAACAATTAGCAATTATACTCATTTGAAGGGATAAAACCACAGTCACGAACTCTTACATTTAAAGATAGAGGTAAGAACTACAACTATGAATTAAACTATAAAAATGATATTTCATTCATCCCTTACATAGTCACAACTCTAATGGCGGGAATGTCATTGCCATCTATGGCATGGCTCCAAAGGCCAAACTAACACTGTTAATAGTTCGTATAAATAACTAAACAAGAACTACAAATATACATAGATACGAAGTATCACCTGAAGCCAAGAATCATAACCATGATAGACCCAATATGTAAATGTTGTACAATAATATTTAGAAACCAAAATAAGAATTTTCACAGTCGTGTATCCAAGGCTTGGCACCATTGCAAAAATTGGTGTTGTTTCCATTTAACAAAACATAAAACATATTTAAAAATCACAAATATTGCAAGCATTCACCATCGCAACGATACTGACAGAGTAATAAGATTACAGAATCAAAATACACTAGTTGCATCCTGAGGGTGCTAAAATCGAAACAAAAACCCCAAGTCTTAAACGCATCCCCAAATGCTTTACATCATTTTTTCTAGATAGTCCCTTTCCAAATCACAACCTTTGAAATAAAACCTAGACTAAGCAATTCAACCAACCACAATCTTCATGGTTTGTCATGAAATCCACAGAAGAGAAGGAGCAAGTTTCAATTGGTTACAACAAGGGCTTACATGTAATGGGTATTGTGTCGACCACCAAGGAAACCCATGACCCACGCTGTCCAGACCCTGCAACCTTCAAACAAAACCCAGATATGATGACAATTATGTTGTAAACACCAAACTGAACAACAACACAATGTTGCTAAACCAGAGTTGAAGTCATACCTACCAACGTAGTTGACCCCCAAAGCTCCACGCCACAGAGAAGACCAGAGGAAGAGCTCAGGAAGCCCTTTTATAAATGAAACAATCCATTGTGCTAGTCCAAGACCTAATCTTGAGACCAACAATTTCCCATGCGCATTTGATTTGCCACCCTAGCTCTTATTACCACAAATCAAAACCTAGTGTATAGTTTGTGCCACCTTCCAATGCACAACAATTTTTAAACCCCCAACATGCATATCGAATACATATGGTATAGCCATAGTTGATGGCATATGTAATATGCCATGAATGGCTAGTGATATGTCTTAAGACTTGTACACAAGGACTTTAAATAAACGAAGGACATTGTTATAAAATGATAATTCATGTACATTATCACATACACCATGAAAATATTAAACTGCATGAGTAACTAAATCAAGGTCACAAGACCATCAAAACATTGATAATGACCAGTACAAAATAGGGTAGTAAACACCCAACTTTGCATAAATATCAACTATCATTTGTAATAATATCACTAGGACAGGTCTATAAGTTTATTCGCCATCCAAATAGTATAGACAATATGCCTTTAGGTCACCATGATAGTCAATTTTCTATCGTCAAGTGCACCTACAAGAGACAAGGAAAGAAGTGCAATAGTTCCAAAAAACCTAAGTAAGTCTTGTAGCAACAAGTAGAAACAATTACCTTTTTAGGTGTTTACAAGGGAAACAAGTCCCGCCGCTCCACCCCTTGACAAATACAAGTTAAGTCAGATTTATTCATAAATAGTAATCAATCTTTACAATCGATAAGTAAGGAATCGGAACAACATACATATATATCAATACATAACTATCAATTTAGATATTAAACGACATAATGACACCACAACATTTCACTAATAACAACATCGGGAAAACATAGAGAAGGAAGTAAGAAAGGATTACGACAATACTATGCATAGAAACAAACATAACACATTCCACATAAGTTGAGTTAATGTCTAGTTCAGGAAGCGAATGACTAGCCTAATATTTTTTTTTCGAATTTTGGGTACATTACAAGTGGTATGAGAGCCCAATTTCAACACTAAGAGTCCAAATGGGCGTACTAGACATTCTTTGCAAGGAAAATAAATATGTTTTTACATTTTGTTAACTAAAAAAAATATTTCCTAATATTTAAAATTTTCAATTTCATGATTTTAAAAGAACAATTCAGATCATGAACACTCAAGAGGACAACAGACAACAAGGAAAAATGAATACCCCCACCCAGGAAGCATAAATGGCAGTGGAACTAAATTATGATATAATGAAAACCATAAAAAGTATCCAAGTATACTTTCATAGTTTTAGAGATGATAATCTAAATGAAATAAAGGAACAACGAGTAATTAATGAAGCCTTTGTTGTGAAACATGACAGGAGGAAGCTACAGTGAAAACCCACTCATTTCACAAATAGGTTCAAGAAAGAATTTTATCATAAACGAGAAAGAAGCTCGAGAGAAGAAGCAAAACAAGAACATACCCTTGAACCTCCAAAAGGAGATTATTACAGTCTTTCTAGTGATGATTCTCTATCTCCATGGAGAAAGAAACTGAGAAATGATGACAATCTTCAAGGAGAGTTTAAAAAAATAAAATCCCCAACCTATGAAGGAGAGATGACCATAGGGGAGAAAGCCGAGGAATGAGTTTTAGGTATGACCAAATATTTCTGAGTTCATAACTACTATAGTGAAATGAAAGCTCGTATAGCCATATATAACTTTAACTGCAAAGTATCTAGATGGTGGAGAGACTTGAAACATACCAAGAAGGATGAATTAAGATAATTATGGTGGACTAAGTTTCGCAATATTTTTCAAGAGAAACACATGTCGAAAAAAAATTTCGAGAAAAAATTGAAAGAGTTTCACGAGTTACATATGGGATCCATGACTATGGATTTTTTATTAACTGATTTCTTGATCTGATGCATTATGTACCATACATCATGGATCAGAAAGTGAAAATAAAACACTTTTTAGGATGTATTGCTCTCAAATTTCGAAAGAGGATTGAATTTGACATGCCTAAAACATTTGACACCACCTTACACAAATATAGGCTTTTCTATAAGCATGGACAGCCGAGGAAAGAGAACATGAACATAAGCAGAGACATGTATAGGACCTTCTCAGACAACTGCAAACCGGTTTTTAACCCACCATTGTACAGAAAATAGAACAACAATTTTCCAACTAACAAGAACTTTAACAAAACATGTACAAAACCATGTGTACCAGCTCCAAATACCAACAAGCCTGCAACAAATGGGGGAGCCATTGTTTCCCCAATGAAAAATGAATGCTAGAAATGACAAGGGCCTAATTACACCCAAGACTGTAAGAGTAAGAACAATGTGGTCTTGTACAAATTACATGAATAACTAATGGTAGAGGACATAGCTGGAACGCCATGGTTTTATGCAGCCTTGGATGGCCAAAAGGAAGACTATTAGGCTACCATGGTTGAGATAGAAGGTAATATCTTAAACACCTCTATTTCAATGTTAATTGACCCCAGTGCTTTACATAGCTATGTATCGCCTAAAATTGTTGATGTATGTAAACTAGGAAAAGTTAAACATGATAAACCTTGGCTGGTGCAATTAGCCATAGGTATGAAACATACAGTTTCAAAAATAGTTAAAGATTGTGAGGTAAAACTGAATGGTTTTCCTACTAGAGTAAACATGAACATACTAACCTTAGGGTTGTATGATGTACTTATCAGCATGGACGCATTGGGACTACACTATGTAATTCTCGATTGCTTACACAAGTCATTCTTGTGTACATATAGCTAAGGGAATCAAGTAAATATTCAAGGCATACCTAAGAAAGTTTTTGTAAGGCAGGTATCTGCTTTACAAGAAAATAAGTACATTAGAAAAAACTTAAGGCTATCACTCTCGACCACAACAAAATTAAGGCTATCACTTAGTGGCCATTTATAAAATTGTAACAGACATAAGATCATTCAGGGGGATTACTGATATTATTGAATGTTCATAAAAGGATTTTCTAAGATATCCTACCCCATAACTTCACTGCAGAAGAAAGGTAAAAAGTATGAGTGGACTGAAAAGTGTATGGAAAGTTTTAATAAAGTAAAACATTTTTGTGACTACCACCCCCATCCTAAAAATTCTTCATCCTACCACCCCCATCCTACCACCCCCTTTTAAGGATGTTTTCATATGTACTGACACTTGTAAGGAAGGCTTAGCCATAGTGTTAATACAAGAAAATCACGTCATGGCTTATGAATCTAGAAAATTAAAAGAGCATGAAAATAATTACACTACGTACAACTTAGAACTCGCTGCAATTATAAATGCTTTAAAGACATGGTGACAATACCTAATCCAAAGAAAAATTTTATTTATGTTAGAGAACATAAGTTTCAAATATTTATTTGACTAACAAAATCTAAATGCTAGACAAGACAGGTGGTTGTATTTCTTAAGAGAATACACATTCAAAATAAAAAAAAACATAATGGAAAAGAAACAAAGTGGCACACGCTTTGAGTTGTCACACAAACTTACTTTTTGCAAGCTCTACTTACAAATCAAATCTAGAAAATTAGATCTTAAATGCAGAAAATTCTGATAAAGAATACCAAAATCTAAAAGAATAGATTGCTGGAAATGAAAATAGCCAGATAATAATAGATTTTAACCTAAATAGAAGAAGATTATTGTTGCATACAAACATGTTGTACATATCAAATACAACAAAAATTGAATTAATAGTCATGAACGAGTTACATAAATGACTTTATTCAGGACATCGTGGATACCAAAAGATGATTACCATTATGAGAAAGGACTTATTTTGGCCTAAAATGAATAAAGAGGTGGCACGAATACTTATCTCGCTGCATTGAATGCCAAAAAGTAAAGGAATAACACCAACATCCTACAATGTTATTGCAACCACTACCCATTCCAAAATGGAAGTGGAAAATAATTAGCATGGACTTTATAATAGGTCAACCTAAAATTTCATGCAACATGATTGAAGTATGGTTGTAGTTGATAATTAAGTAAAGAGGCCAACTTTATTCCTTTAAAATGTACTTATAAGGTTGTTCACATTGCAAATATTTTTATGAAGGATATTTTCACATTACATGGCATACCAAAGGTAATAATCTAATATAGAGATGAAAGATTTACACGAAATTTATAAAAAGATTTGTTTAAAGGATTACACATTTAGTTGAACTTCAGTACTGTCTGTCATCTGCAAATGGATGGGGATACTGAAAGAGCAAACCAAGTCCAAGAAGATATGCTATGTAATGGACAAGTGAGGTAAATGGGAAGACCACTTACACTTACTCGAATTTGCTTACAATAATAATTTTCAAGTATCACCAGGTATGGGTCCTTTTGAAATATTGTATGAACGCAAATGTAATACTTCAATTTCTTGGATCATTCCAATTGATAGGTCAATGTTAGTAACTGAATTGTTAAAGGATATGGAACTAATTGTGAAGCAGGTGAGAAAAAAGTTGAAGGTTTCCCAAGACGGAATTTTTTTTTTATCCTAGCCTAAAAAGAAATCCTATAGAGCTCTACGTAGGTGTACAAGTGTACATAAGGGTAAATCCCAAGAAAATATATTTGAGATTGGGTAAGTATTAAAATTTGACACCCAGATATTGTGGTCTATTTGATATTTTGGCTAAACTAGGGTCGGTTGCATATCATTTAGACCTAAAACCTACTATTAAATTACATGACATTTTTCATGTTTCCATTTTGAAAAAACATATTCATGATGCTACTCATGTAATCGATTGTAATGTTATAAAGGTGGAACCCGAAGGGGAGTTCCAAGTGGGACCAGAGTGTATTCTCTACAGGAGAGTATTTTTACTCTCGAATCGTACTATCGGATAGGTCAAGGTGCAATGGAGGCACCTAAGTTTGAAAGAATATTCTTTGAGAATTTGAAAGGTTTATGCGGAAGGCATATCCAATCCTATTCCAAGATGAAGATATGGAAGGCTAAAATAAAAAATTAATAACACCGAGGACGATGTTATCATATATGGGGAGGTGTATGTGATACACCAAGAATTAATAATTTATTATTAATTTCTACTAAGATATTTTATTTTGTTATTTTAAATATTTTTGACACGAAGTATAAAATAAAACAAATCTAATGAATTATTCTTTTATTGATAAAAGATAATGAAGGGGAAAAAATGAAATAGTTGTTGAAGAGTGTTTGCTGACCCACAAGAGAAAAAGACAAGTGGTTGTAGTTGCTGAGAACTCAAGGTGTAGGATGCATCTTCCCCAAAATTAGGTCACAACTCTTTGTTAAGTTGTAAAGAGCGAGAGGCTCATAAATGAACAATTCCTAAGAAAAATACTATATAATAGTATGCCCATTAGCAAGCAGGAGGATTGCATTGGATGGGGATTGAATCTGGTAATGTAAGAGATGGTGCATTAAGTGGATTTTGTTCTCGTGGTTCAACGAACATGTTTAGGGGTTCTAGAGAAAGTGATTTGGCTTCTCTAGGTTCTGGTTGGGAGGAACGACTATTCCATTCATGACTAATTCAAAGGTATTTTTCAAGAGCTAATATTGTTTAAACATCTAGTTCCTCTTCAAGTTACAACAAGGAGTTATTTTTCCTAATTTTTTGTAATGTCCTGAATTTTGGACCTACCATTTATAGGCATGAGCCTATTAATCATGATGATTATATTGATGTTTTATTTTTGGGTCAAAGACCCCACTGCATATGAACATGATGATTTGTTTTGTATATTGGGCGTAAGCCATTTGTTGATAATATATATGTATGTATATGTATTGTGTTGGGCGTGGACCATGAAGCACATGATTAATGAAATTTTTTGTGTTGGGCGTGGACCCTGAAGCGCATGATCAATGAGATTATTTGTGTTGAGCATAAAGCTCTGGAACGCATGAAAATATAATTGAAAATGTTTGGCATAAGCTCTAGAGAATTCCATGTTGATGTTGAGCATAAGATCTGGAGCATCGAATCTTTGGCCATTGTATCCCTAGGTGTATCATACAAGTACATCCTAGCATTTAGTTTTGAATGAAAGCTCTGGAATTGCACTATGTTTGTAACTCCCCGCTAGAGGCATTGAGTATGGGTTCTGGTAAGCACTAGGGGTTACTGAAAAGAATTTAATATCTTCTGAGTGAAAATTGCTCAAGAAAATTATTGATCATCATCATACTTATTTATAAGTGATTAAATGAAATTTTTTAATTATGTATTCTCATCAAAGTACTGAAGAGCCACAATGTTATATGAGGGAAATCCAACATGAAAGGATTTTTAGAGTTGCCTAGCCTAGTAAACCTGAGCCATCTATATACTTGACCTTCATAAGGAAGTGTCGTTAAGTCTAGGAATCATGATACATGATGCCCGAAGACAAATGTTAACATAGTATTTGAATACTATGTATTTTATACATAGTATGTATAAGTAATTAATTATGATAAATTATATAATTGAATAAAGAAAGAAGAGAAGCTCCACCAATTATTATTTATTATTTAATGACTAATAAATAGTGAAATAACTATGAAAGACTGACTACGAACTAGTTAAAATTTCCTAGGTTAAGAATTGCAAATTACCCCAGTAATTAAAAATGGTTAAATCAAGAAATCAAGGATTTCTTGATTTAACTACCCCTTTGACTAAAAATTCTGCCTATAAAGAATCAAGACAAGAAAAGGCTTGGGGTTCTGATTGTAACACCCCGGTTTTGACCCCGTTGCATTAGATGTATATGATGTATATATTGTAAATGATCATGGTGTGGAGCTAAAGGCCAAGGCCCCACCATTGATCGGTCATGTTATGTTTTGGATTTAAATTTTTCACCGATTGTATATCGGGGCATGTAGCATATATTATGACGGTCATCATGTAAATATGCATCTACAATTAATTAAATGAACCCGACCAGCTACAATCGCGGAAACTAAATCGAAAGGGGCATGATTTTCACAAGGATAAGGATGTGGGGGAAAGTGTTAAACTTTGGCCATGAGAGAAAAAACCATGTGTCTTCTTCCAACCACTCTCATTAAATAATTGATGCTGCTGGTTGAGGCAGTTAATTACTTTGGGAGTGGGGTGGCAGGACTGTCAGTCCTCACCCTCGCGTACACTCCACCCTACATTTGACTTCACTATGGAGGAAAAGCCTTCACGCTCTCTCCAATTCGCGACCTCACAATTTTTGATGTTCATCTCCACGCATTATCTCCATTGTCTGATTCTCTTCACGCACAGGCTCTGGGTGGATTGGGTCTCACGGAGACATTTTCTTAGCTCCACGAGTTGTTGAGCCCCCACGCACTGCAAATTCATGTCTTCCTGGTAACTATTCACCTTCACGCACTTCCCATTTGGCCGCTCACTGTTTTCACGCACATGAATTTTCCTGGGTTTTACCCACACGATTTTCTCCTACAAATTCGCGTCCCCTCCATTGCTGTGCATTCTCACGCAGAGGGATTCCTTTCTGTCTAGTCTTCATGCACAGGATTTTGCTGGATTTACCCACGCAGCAGTTTTCCTCTGCGGATTGGTGAATAGTGTGGCCGTATCCTATACTCACAGGATGATTGTGGGTTCTGCATTATTGCTCATGCTCACCCACAGGCTGGGAGACTGTAATTTCTTCCCTAGCTCGGTCTATATATGTTTTCTTGGTGATTTCATTGACCAGGATGGGCTGTGTTTCCCACGTTGTTGGTTGTGGTTGTTGTGGTCTTCCTTACATGCTGGGGACTGTTGTAAATTCGCCTGAGAGTCATTTTGGCCATGATAGGGCCAATAATGACTCAGAAGTCGTTTTCCTGTTTAGGCTATGACAGCTGACTTAGTTTCTTGTGTGTAATGGTTGGTCTTCAGACTGTGAGAGGAGCAGGGATGTTGGCTTAGATTTTCTTGATAAACCCGGTGTCTGGAAACCACACAGACAGAGCTAGAGGGCTGGCCTTCTTCTCCATCACCCCTGAATAGCACTGGAAGGGAATGCAGGGCCTGAGGGACTGTGTAGCAGAGAAGGGACTGAT
Source organism: Pseudotsuga menziesii (assembly GCA_001517045.1). Lineage (NCBI taxonomy): Eukaryota > Viridiplantae > Streptophyta > Pinopsida > Pinales > Pinaceae > Pseudotsuga > Pseudotsuga menziesii. The sequence continues at coordinate 40,951 of LPNX010166384.1, forward strand.
TCCTTGTGTTGGGTGTGTTTGGGTGTCTTAGAGGTCAGGCTAGTTCTGGTGTAGGTGTTCTTGGCTTTGTAATGAGCTCACCAGCTTAGCAATCTGCCTTCTACAGCTCCTTGATGGCCTGATAAACCCAACTCTGTTGGCTTGGCTATGCTTGAGTATGCTTACCTATGCGTTAGCCTGCTAGTTCCCTTATTCCTTGGAGAATCATGCCTGGCTCGGGGGTGGCAGCGTTGCTAAGAGATTGAGGAGCACGCTGGCCTATGGTTCGGTGGAACATTGCAGCGACGTAGCTGGTTGCGGAAAGAGATTTTATAAGATAAGTGATCTTGTTCATTTTACTTCTGCAACCTTATTTTCTGTCAATGATATGAAAATGATGAACATGTTGAATGAATGCTTGCTTAAATGTATGTTGTTTCCATTGTGCCTGATAGATGTTTGCATTTGTGCATGATAAATGTTCATGTGTGTATGTCTAAGCATTCCGTTTTAGCAATTTTGTGAATGCACATGTTCATGGGGCTCTTAGCCGGGGTGGTTTAAGCTTGTATTCACATCCTCTTTGACAACCGAAGGCATCGCGACGTGACACTGATTTTTCTTTCTGAGAATTATTATTATGCTTTTTTTTGCTCTCAAGCGCTTTCTTGGAGAACTTTCTCCTGCGAGGAAAAGAGGACTGATTCACAATCTAAATACGAGATAAGAAACCCTACCTTAGGAGCTCTAAGCTACTTGCATGTTGGAGTCTAGCTTGGGGGGATCTGGATTAGAACTAGGAACAGTTACGGGTCATCGTTGTGAGGAACGTGGTAGTTCGCAAGTGATTTGGTAATCAAAATCAGAGGTCATATTGGCCTGAAATTGATAATGCTATTTATTTGAAAAGTGTGCAGGTTCAATCATTAAAGGAGCTTCAAGAAGATAAATCACAGGTACAAATTCTTAGTATGTCAAAGTTCATTTCTGGGGTATAATGATGGCTACTTTATGTAAAAGCTTCTATATATTTTACTAACCCTAGGTAATTGAGGTTCTGCCTATATTTTTGCTAGGTTCTTTATTTCTCTTCAATATTCCTAGGATGGGAAATACTATCATAGGTTGCATATAGCTAGGTTTCCATCTTTAAAATTCTTGTTATGCATTCGTTGTCATAGTGACAAATTAATACTGTAGACTAGGTAAATCTAGATCTTCTATTTAAATGTTCACCTAATACTTATATCTCTATTAACATATTACATTTGTCACTAGAGATCTGTGTTTCATATTATAGTAGATTTAACCATAGGAGTAAGTTTAAAGAAGTAAATATACTATATAGATACCCTAGGGTATTGTTGATCACCATAACTAATTTATAAAATAATTATATATACATATAAGTAAGGCTATCGGGTATAAATCTCTATAAAAACTATCTATGCATTTATTTCTAAAAAAAAAAAATAACCCATCCAAGAACTTTCAAGGTGTGTAATCATTTTACAAATTACATTAAAAATATCCCACATAAATAAAACATCATTAATAATAATCAGAGGGATATCGTGACCATCCATGTGCTCCTCATTAAGACTCTTCTATAAAACCTACAGTATTAACATTCATATTAAAACACCATAGTTCACATACATTATATTTTTAAATAGTCCCATATCATAGCCATTTTAAATATCCATCTAAACGTTTCATCAAGTAACATTCATACAAATCTGTATTAATAAACAGAGGTCATATTTAAATAAAGAGTGGTCATGGTATCGACTTGCAAAGGTTACAATTTCATTTCTTAAACAGAATTAAAATCCACAATAAGAACCATAACATCAATCATCACCATAATCAAACACATAACCAAATCTATAAAGTAAATTCCTATTACCATTTCTATTATTTCTTATAAAATATTTCCCAGTTTTAAATCTCCTTGTCCCAAAACGATGAAGCTCATATGTTTAATCACACAGTCCATGACTCACACCATTGCCATATAATTAAAATGCCTATGCTAGCAGAGAGGTCGTAAGTCTCTAGCTACAGCACGGCCTCGACCGCTAAATATTTTAATACAGAGTCCAAGTTATTTAAAAACAATGAGTGCCATCGAGGCTCTGCATATCCTGGCCTCCATGAAACCCACTAACATTTTAATACATAGTGCTCACATAATTCATGACCAAGGTCAAACAACGATTTAAAACACAGTCCAAATATCACATAAAAATGAGATGCCATAAGCAATGAAATTACAAGCTATCGCAACACCGTGGGAAGGCTCATGGCATTGAAGGAATGAATTTTACCCACGCTATCGAACTATTACATTTATCAAAATAATAAACAACAATTACACACAGAGCATTCGTTAAGGTGTATGCCTCTGTCCATTAAAAACCCCATTTAAAATACAGAGTTAAATAAAAACGCACGAGGGAATTGCATACACCATAAACTTTTACAAATAATAAGAAAACCAACGCTTACATCTATTTGCATAGAGTTTCCCAAAATTCTATACACAGTCGCCATTAAAGTCTGAGAGCAAGGTTTTACACAGACGTGCCAATGGGCTATGGCACCATTTCTTGCAATGGTGCATCCCATGGTTTTAAAATCCCAAAATCATAACATTACCGTTTTACATAACCAAAAATGAACATTACACATAGTGGAATGGCCTAAGAAATAATTCATGGCATACCCCGTCGACATTTAAAATAACCAAGTCTATACTCAAATCCTGAAGGCAAAATCGATTTCGCTACAGCATCAAGCCCCAGCTAAAACAACCATGCAAAATGTAGCTCTCCCACAAGATTGAAGGGTGACAAGCATTAACTCGATGAGGAGGATTACCGTGTCCACAAATGAAACGCTGGGAGCCAACTGTGTTGTAGCCACGCTGCCCTCCATCCCTTTTGGCACCTGTAAGAAACAATCAAATGTGGATGAGGAGTGTGCCATTTCTTAAACCGTAAACCAAATTAATATGCAGGCTTAGGATTTCATGTGGGCTTACCTTCACAAGCGGGAAGTCACCTCCATGGCCATACCTCTACATAGAGCCAAACAATGAAACCCCAAATGTCAAATGTAATACACGTCTATCATGAGCCAATCCTAAGGGAAAGGCTATCACACTTTTGCAAAAGCATCAAATGCACCAGGTTGGATTCCTTTAAGGTTTCCACAAACCCACTCCCATAGTCACGACTTGTTACAAAGTATCGATTATCACCACCCTTCATACCATCACTTAAACCCTAGAACATGTGGTTTATACCATATACTATGTCACCCTAAACGTTAAACATTAATGTTGTCACATTACAAATCTTGCACTATGATAGCATTACCATAATACTTAGTCATAGGTTGCACTAGTTCACGTTTAAGACCTTTGCTTAGGAATGTAGATAAAGTTTAGTCCATAGGTTTAGAAGTTAGGGTCTAATACCATAGTGTCAAGGTGTTTAGGCTTAAGCACCATGGCATACAAAGTATGCCATGTAAATCTCTCAAATTATCAATCCAAAGCTCGGCGTTCAAACCACTCATAACCTTCCAATAAAAGAACATAAGAAATGTTAAAATAGAATATATAGTAAAAATATACATAGCCCGAAAAGATATTGATGACATCTAAAAATGACGAATTTAAGACCATAATGAAGAACAATCAATGTACAAGAAATTTAGTCGTAATGGCTAAATTGACGATAACGACACTTACCAAGTTAAAAAAAAACAAGGCGATAGGAAACGTGATAACTAGTAGCAGGTTATCAATGACCAAGGCTATCAACACACTATACATCTAATCACATCGCAACTAATGAAATGCATAAACAAAAGAGAAAGGTACCTTAGTTTGATTGAACTAAGTACGCCTGCGTAACCAAGAAATACCTTACCTCTCACATTGTCATGGGAGAACTAGTCCTGCCACTCCACCACTTTATTCCCATCAACAATGTTAAGTTAGTTTATACTTAATAAACAAAGAACACATGTTCAGAAGTAAATCAATGAACTATACAATTCACTAACTCACCCACAGTAATAACTAAGATGTATAAATAGTTTAAATAACACAATTAAGACATAAAAAGTAAACAAACTAATAATCATTGAATGGACAAGAGAGTATGAGCAATTTTTGAAGAGATTGAAAGTTAAGTAGTGCATGTAATTCCGCATGAGTCATAATGATCCCCTCTCGGTAGTTTTTACTAGCCTATAATTTTTTTTTCTATTTTTTTTCAAGTTTTGGGGACATTACATTTTTAGAAAACAAATCGAATCTACATGATACACATACCCTTAAGAAAACTACAACCAAATTCAATTTTACTTGTCACTAAATCTACTCATATCTGATTCAAAGATTGTGTTTCGCCAACTTCAACACATGGGTATTAAAGTCAAGGAAAAATTATAATCAAGGATATAATTTATTAATTAAAATGCCCAAATATCCTCTTAAACAATGAATTTTTCCAAAACCAACGCATGGAAATAAGTCCTTTTGAGATGGCAACCGAGTGTCTCTAAACATAAAAATTCAGATCTAAAAATGATTTTCACCCGAAACGCTTACACTTACTTCATAACTCTGATTTCAATTGATGAACAAAGGACTAAATATTTCTTCTCCGGGATCTAAATACCCTATGGGTTGTAGAACGAATCACACCATTGAACCATATCAATTATTAGAAATACAATTCATAACAATGTGGCTGTAAGGCCATTCAATGTGATCCATAATCATTTATAAACAAACTACAAGGTCTTAACCAACATACCTCTAAGTGTGGAAAGACGGTTTTTCGAAGGTTATTTTGAAAAATTTAAAAGGAAACACAATACGCAATCCACAACTGTGGAAGGATAAATGTAGAATGTTAATTCTAAAAAGTTGAAAGGCGTCATGAAATCCACAATCCACAATTACTGAAGGATAATGATGAAAGGCTATTTCAAAAAGTTGAGAGGGAAAGCTCAATCCACAACCCATAATTAAAGAGTTTAATGATGTGTGTGTTTGTGTGTGTATGGATTTTGTGTGAGGAAAAGATTGGAATTGAAAAACCATTTCTAATATTGTAAAAACTTTAAAGTAATTTAATACATAATTATTTCAATGATAAATTTTAATATTTTTCCCCAAAAAATTGTCATTTAAACAAAATTATGAAGTTATAAAATTTATATAAATATAATAAGAATCAATAACATTTAATAAAATAAATACTAAAATAAAAATTAATATATTTATTTAAATGGCCACCATAGTATAAAAAAAAGTTGATATTTTTTCACATAAAAAAATTGTCTTGTTAGTCCCTTAAAACCAAAACCAAACCAAAGATAACATCAAAATTACATTAGTTTTCATAAAAATATCAAGCTTATAAACAACCCTCCTAACAAATAAAGTTTTTATCATTGAAAAAAATATTGTATTTTTACTCGGGAATCAGTAACTCTTCTGGTGGGTCCACACAACGCCCAAGCACGGGGCCACCTCTTTTACAACATTCTATTTTGGACCACCTCTTTTACAACATTCTGTTTTGTGGGTCCACACACCCGACAAGTATGGGGCCACCTCCTTTACAACATTTCTTGATTTACATGGCACTTGCTACTCAATGTGGGGCCACCTCCTTTACAACATTCCTTGATTTACACGGCACTTACGAGTCAATTTACATCCCTGCGCGTTTTTTGAAAAATATATTTTATTAAGCATTTATTATTCAAATTTGTTATTTTATTAAACATTTAGGAACATTGTATCATTTAAAACCAATATATTTTATTAAGCATTTATTATTCAAATTTTTTATTTTATTAAACATTTAGAAACATTGTATCATTTACAACCATATTTTATTACACAAGGTAAATATTTTATTTCTATGGACACTGTATCATTTAAAACCATCTTTTATTAACTAGAAAGAAAATTTAACCAAAATACAGCTTTCATTTGAAGATTTCCCTAATAAATTATTTAGGGATATCCATAATTTCAGAAATTTCAAAAGAGACATATCTAGTCATTTAGAATCCCACAATTTTTATAACACGCATCTTTCCAAGATGAGACAAATCTAGGGTTTTAAGAATCCTTCAAGTTTTGCCTGATATTTGGTATCGAAATAAGTTACCAAAAAAATTTTATTTTGACTTTAAATTTCGCAAGATTAGGGTTGGAGCGACTAGTCAAATCAATAAACTGTGGAAGATTCGGGTTAAAGCCAATAATCAAATCGATAATTCAAATTAATTTGGACAATAGCTCTAAGCAGTCAAATCTTAGGGCTCGTAACTCAAAGTTTATTAATGACAATGTCTCCACGTTGATTCGAAACGCGAGACAGAGAATGTTACACTGATAAAGAGGAAGATATCGTATAATCATACAAACAAACCCGGCAAAATATTTAGTGTTACAGCGTATAAAAACCTATATTATTGTTATACGGCGAAGGAAATAAGTGGAAGATTATTACAAGACAGGTTGGTAATTGCATGCACCTCAGATAATAATGTGTCACGAGACACGATCCTCTGCCTTCTTTTGGGCCTGGTTTTCTTTTCCCCATTCTAAGTCAACGACAACTCGACAAATGACTGCATGGTGATCTCCATTTACAGTTAAAATCTGGTGCATGTAACTTCTCAGTTGTTTCTCCCAATCTTGGATGTTGAAGTTATTTTCTGCAATCGAATCCCTTCCGTTCTCTCCTATTTAATACCACCACTAGGGCATGCAAGTCTCTCAATCAACATCTACACATCGCTTTCTTCTCAAGAAAGGTGAAGAAAAAGCTCAAGAAAGCAGAGAAATGGCAGAAGGCCAATCTAGTCACTCAAGCAATAGCTAGAATTCGACGAATGAACAAATAGCTTTATTGGAAGCGACATACAATCAAGGGATCCGCATTGCCAGCCGCGATCAAATAGATCAATTCGCTAGTCGACTGCGAGTGTATGGCAACATTGAAGGGAAGAAAGTGTTTTACTAGTTTCAAAACCGTAAAGCTCGCGAGAAGCAGAGACAAAAACAAGACAGAATGGCATCCATCAATCCCTTTCAAGAACCTTCCTTGGCAAGGAAATCACGCAAAAATTGTAAGAAGCTCTACGATATCTGCTTCAATCTTCGAAATAAAATCACGAACATTTCATTTCACTATAACTAAAGCTAGTATTTTTCTATTTCCTCATTAGTTTATTATTGCAATGCATTTTTGTTTGCTGTCTCTAATACTTCAGAGCTTTGTTGCAAGAAATTTTCTCTACAGATCAGAAATCGGCCGTTATCATGGCAGAGGTAATGAGTTAATAAGAGCATTTATTTTTCCAGCTTTTAATTTCTAACTATCTATCAATGCATTATTGAATATCAATTAGTGTTGCTACAAATGAACTATTTAAAGATCCCTAACATTAGTTGGGTTCTGAGTGGCTTAGATACATGTTAGTAGTACAACAAATAAGACAACAATTGCTGACAATTTATGCGAACCTTCGACGCTAGGGTTATTTCCATTGCATCCAATTGGTATGGATCGTGCAAATCCGCAGTCAGTCATGAAGTGGAGAAATGATTGCAGATCTGATGAATATATTGATGAGCAAAATGATCCAGGGTCAGGTGGGGGCATTTTCATAATTTTTTCCATTTCATCCCTGGCCATCCTAGCAAGTAATGGAAGCTATGCTTAGATATATTCTACAGAAATACATTGTATGTGTGAGTGTGATGAATCTCCATGCCAATTGTTGCCTCTTCATTATGTCTGTGCATGGCAACTGTTGCACAGTTTGATTTTTCTTTTCTTGAAATTAGTGGAATCTTAATATGTAGGAATAGGAATTGTTTTTCTTCATGAAATTTCTTGATGCCTGCGCTCTAAGGTCTTCCTCTGGACATCCTTTAACTTTTAAGAGGATGCCAAGCGGATGCAACCATTGGGATATCGGCGGACATGTTGCATTTGTCATGTAACAAAAGTTGTTGTGTAATGTAGTTGATTTTGCTTGAATTCATGAAATCATGTAAAAGCAAGTTTAAGAAGTTGCAAGGCTCCTTAAATGTAAAGCTTATCATACTCTTGCTGGTATTTTGCTTAAAGCTTCGATTCGAGGCTCAACTTTCTCTCTTTTCATCCTTAATTGTTATGGCCCTTATCTTAACAGTGACTCCTTCTGGAATGCTGTGGCTTCTTGCTGTCTTCTCTCGTTGCCAAACCTTATCCTCGCTAGAGATCTGAACTTTACTTTAAATGTCTCAAAGATTTGGGGCAATAAAGCCCAACTTGACCCCTTGGGCCCCTTTTTTTCCAAGCTCCTCTCTCATCACCAATTAGTGGATGTGGCTCCCTCTTATGCAGGTCCTACTTGGAGGAATGGTAGGATGGGGGAAGAAGGCATCTCCAAAATACTTGATCGTCTTTTGTTATCAAATCAGCTCATAAGCTCTCTTCCATAGGGTTTGGGCCCACAGATGTGGGATTTCAGATCACTTCCATGTATTGTTTGAATGGATGAATCAACAGAACCCTTGTGCTTACCCCTTCAAATTCAATCAATCTTGTCTAGGGAATGAGAATTTTATCCATATGATTTGAACTAAATGGCTGCTTTTTCATTTGACTGATCAAATGGATGATATGAAGGATCTATCATTCAAACTACGCTTGCTAAATGAAAAAGTGAAGTCTTGGACAAAAATGGAAGCACAAAAGATGAAAGAAAAATCTGCCTACTTGGAGGATGAAATTCGTTCTCTACTAAATCTTACTCAATCTACTATTCTAAATAAGGAACAGCAGGGCAAACTGAATTCTCTTAAAATTGATCTACAAAAAATATTGGAGCATGAGCTGTACTCTACAAGACTTCAAAGCAGAGTCACATGGGCTATGAATGGGGATGCCAATACCAAATATTTCCATGCTGTAGCATTAGCTAGAAGAAACCATAATTCCATCTGGATTTTACAAGTTGAGGAGGGATCCTGGGTCTCGGATGATCAGAGCATCAAACTTCTTGGGGTTCGTTACTTTAAAATTTTTTTGCTGATGATCATTTGACAAATCTTCCTGCTCGGCTCAATGTTATTCGTCTTTTTCCTTCCTATATCAGCAAGGAAGAAGAATAGGTCTTTACTAAGCCTGTCACACTCTCAGAAGTAGAGAGGGCACTTAAAACTTTCAAAAAAGATAAGGCCCTAGGCCTTGATGGCTGGCCAGTCGAATTCTACTCGACTTTTTATGATCTTCTGGGACCTCTCCTCGTCAATATGGTGGAATCCTCAAGAAAAATGGGTAGTCTGGCCCCTTCTCTTAACTCCACCTTTATAGCTCTTATCCCAAAAGGAGAGCATCCTCTCTCTTTCGTTGACTTTCGGCCTATTTCCCTATGTAATATTTGCTATAAGTTAATCTCAAAAGTAGCGGCCCTAAGACTCAAACCCTTCTTAGACTCTTCTATATCTCCTCAGCAATTCGGCTTCCTAAAAAATCGTCACATCCTTGAGCCCATAGCCATCACATAGGAATCCCTTCATTCTCTCAAAACAAAAAAGAGATTTGCTCTCATCCTCAAGTTGGATTTGGCAAAGGCCTTTGACAGGGTTAATTAGACTTACATCCGTCTTTTAATTATTCAAATTAGGGTTCCTCTTGTGGGGGTGAACTGGATAATGGGCTGCATTACATCTTCAAATTTCACTATCCTTGTAAATGGATCTCCTTCTTCCTTCTTTCCGGCTTCACGTGGAATCAGGCAGGGCTGTCCATTGTCTCCTCTGTTGTTCATCCTGGTTATCGAAGGTCTTAGCCTCTTGATTGAAGATGCCAAGAGAAATGGTAAAATTAAAGGGATCAAGATTTTGTCTCACCTCTTCCCCACTCACTTACTTTTCGCAGATGGTGTGATCTTATTTGGCTTGGGTTCTTTTGAGGAATGAATTGCTTTCAAAGTTTTACTTGACACTTTTTGTGAAGCCTCTACCATGCACATCAATATATCTAAATCCGTTTTTCTCCATAATGACTTGGATGTTGCCCTCCTCGGCAGAATCATAGGTCTCCTTCCATACAGATTTGCACACCTTAATCAAGGTTTCAACTATCTTGGTTACTTTCTCAAGCCCTCGGGTTATCTCGTCAAGGATTGGCATTGGATTATTTCTAAATTTGAGAAGCGTATCTCTCATTGGACCTATAGGCTCTTGTCTATGGGAGGTCAACTTGTCCTCATTTGATCAGTACTATTGAGCATACGTGTCTTCTGGATGCCCCTTGTTTCAATTCCATCCTCAATCCTTGACAAACTCAGAAAACTGATTTTCTCTTTCCTTTGGGGCTCCTCAACACAAAAGAAAAAATTTCACCTCGTAGACTAGCATCTACTTGCTCGACCTATCTCTTTAGGTGGCTAGGGTATCAAACATCTCCCTATTTTCAGTTTATCTCTCAGAATGAAGAGCTTCTGGATTGCTCTAAACAGTGATGGCATCTGGCACCAAATCCTCTCTGTAAAATATATGAAGAAGTTGCCCTTGCATGCATGGCTCAGAGAGAAATGTTTCTTTATACAAAATGCGTCGAGTATTTGGAAAGGATTCCTAAAACTTTGCATTGGATTGGTAAAGGAATCCTTTGGCAAGTTGGCAATGGCTCAGATATCCGTTTGTGAGTGGATCCTGTAGTTGGTTTGGGCAACTCTTTTTTTTCTCCCAGATGACTTAAGATCGTATCTTGAAGATTATGGGATTAATACATTAGCTCAAGAAAGGAATAAAACTTCATGTGCTGCTGGTTACTGGTTTACAGCAGAGGAACTTGATCTATGTGGAGATTGGAAATATCTTTGGGAAAACTATATGAGAGGGCTGGAATATAACAGAATTTCCCTTAAACATCTCTGTGATACGCTTCTCTGGTCACATAGCAACTATGTGGGCACAATAAGTGCAGCAAAAGGATATGATTGTATCTCTTCCATCAGTAATTTAGAGGACCCAAAGCCTGTTATTAATATCCTATGGACTCTTAACATTCCTACAAAATTAGCCTGTTTCATCTGGATGTTAGAAAAAGGAAAAATTCTTACATGGGAGCAGCTTCAAACCCGTGGGTTTCATGGTCCGAGCTGTTGTGTTCTATGTGAGAAGAATATAGAGGATATCCATAATCTATTTTTGGTTTGCCCCTTTATAGTGAATATCTTCTCCCATTTTGCAGCTTGGTTTGGGTTCTCTTCTACCATATCCAACTCTGTCACTTCCTTTTTGGTGCATTGGTACAGCACCACTGCACGTTCGGCCTCTTTCAGATAGTTGCCCCTCTTTATATTCTGGTGCATTTGGATTATCCGGAATAAATGTCTTTTTGAAGATTGGAAGCCTTCATTTCATTCTCTCATCTCCAGGGTTGAGAGTTTACAAAATCTGTATCTTGTTCCTCAAAAAATACAAAAAAAACGGATTATCAGTCCTAAGCCTCTGAAGGTATTTCCATGTGGATTTTTTGATGGGACTGCTGCAAATAATTTAGGAGTCCCACGATTTGTGATCTACCTGAATGATAACCATTATTTTAGCTTCTCTTTGGGCTGTGGATGTAGCATGAATACAAGAGAGAAATTAATGGCTCTCTAGGCTGTTCTAAAAGTAAGTTTATTAATGGGACTTCCCATTCACTTGATATTTGGAGACTCTATGGTTATTATTTCATGGCTCAATAGACTTTCTGCCCTTGATATTCCTTCTTTGAGGCATTGGTGTGACGATATTAGAAATATGCTCCATCTTGACCCTCCGGTGATCTTCAAGCATATATTCCGAGAGCATAACTCGCTGGCAGATGACCTCTCTAAACAGGCTCTGAATTTGGATATGGGATATGAAACATTCTTTGAAACATTGGATGGAATGGTCATAGCACAGGACCATTTTGTGATTTTTTAGCTGCTGATTCCCAATTGTATTTCAGCATTTGATTTGTACTTTCTTGTCTGTTATGTTTGATACTTTTAGCTAGCAAGTTTTTCTCAGGAATGTCTGTTTGAGATCACCTCCGATATTCTTTGCATTTCTGACCCGATATATCAGGAATGGTGACAAAAGTCTGCTATGATCAAATTTTCTATGTTCTTCTGTTTTGGCTGGATTTGCAGGCATGATAATTGTATGTTATGATGAGTGGTCTCTTCTTGTTTCTAGCTGACATGATAGTTGATATATGTATATTATGTCTTTTGATTCTAATGAATATCAAAGACTGCTATTTTTTCCTCTAAAAAAAAAAAAAAGTTGCAAGGCTCATTGTGTTTGACAATTTCAAAGTAACTTTCAAACACTCGTCTTACTTTAAAATATCATTTGGAGGTAATTGTAGTTATATTTAACCTACTTTGTGATCTTAATCCATAAATCGAGGCAACGATCTTAATACACAGGCCTGAGGAGCCTTATATCTAGGTAACCATCATTGAAAAATGAAAAATGTTGTGAGGAAAGCAATATCGCTATGGCAGATTGAGAAACAAGAAAAGCAAGACAAGAATGCTCTTTATTAATTCATGGTATTTTTTATAACTTAGTCTTGTGTGTAAAAAACACTAACAGAATGCTATGAAAAAAATGGATCTAACTTAAACCTGTTCAAAAGGGTAGTAATCAAGCGTGTTTTGTTGCTGCTGTAATTGCTTCAACTATTTTATTGCAATTAAGGATAGATACTGATATCTGCTAAATGGCTCCAAACTTTATAAGATTTAGTTTTTTGATCAATTATTTCACTCTCTATACTGAGATTGCAATTGATTTATTAAATGATCACTTTATACATATATCAGAAATACCCACAATACCAGCAGCCAACTGCAATAAACTCTAAAGACTCAAAAGTACTTAGAGTCTTCCCACCCATCATCAAATTAAGTAATGATCCTTATTTAGAATAATAACCTTACCACATCCACATAAGTTATTAGAAGAGGCACTGTAAGAAAGAAAACATGTGATAAGAAATATAAATCTCGAGCATACAAAAAATTTGACTTTTTAGTTTGCTTCAATTATACAAAACCTTTGACTTCTTAATTTCTTTTCATCTTATGTAGTCTTATATTTTTTTAAATACAAAACATGACTTTTGGAGAAATGTTTCCAAAGATTACCTTATTCTTGATGTTCCAAATTGACCAAAAGATTACCTCTTTATGATACCTCACATAAAGAGGTATCATCATATTATGTGATAATTTAAAGAAAACATGTGATACCTCTTTCTAAATTTTTAAATTTGTTTGGGTATATTTTGCCAATTATTGTTATAGACATATAGTGATGGAAAGAGGTATTAATAACTCAGTAGTAATTGTAAATATTTCTCAATACCAAAGTTGTAATATAGTTTGATTTTAATCATAATATCTTGAATTTTGACATAACACTTATGGGCATACGCGTATTGATTGTTATGTTAAGTTGATGTTTTAATTTGATATATTGGGTCTAGGACCCCACTGCATATGAACATGATGATTTGTTTGAATATTGAGCATAAACTAGTTACACATGTTTTATGTTTGATTTTATGTGTTTGGCATGGAACCTGAAGCACATGATTGATGAGATGGTTTGTAATGTCCCTCGTAAACTTCAATGCTATTATGAGTGGAAAGGGGAACTTTAGGGAACTTGAAATTTGTGTTTGCTTAAAGCGAGTAATCAGGTAATGCCTCCATCATATCTCACCATAATATACCATCTTATGGAAGGCAACAAATATCAGCATAAAACACCATATTCCACAAGGAGTAGGACGAAACAGTGACACTTGGCTGCATTTTACACTGAATAGACAAAACCGTGACACCAACCTCTCGGAAAACATGGTTATATGAACAAAAGATGGATGCTAAAACAAAGCATCATAGCAGCCGTCCTGAAAAGCAAAGATTGCAGTCCTATACTGTTAGCGCCCTACAAAAACAAGTATGTATTCAATCATATGTGATTGTATGGCATTTGTTCGAGATCTAGTGTAAATCTAAATATGTTTGGAGGAAATACCTTTTCAACATAGATTGTGAAGATCGAACACATTCTGCAAAACCCTAACCTTAAATTTCTTGAAGAGAGAAATTTATGAATACTGAAATGGAAAACCGTTTCATAAATCATTCAAGCGAGTAATCTTGAATACATACAATACACCTTTAAAACCAAGTTTTAGACAACACAGATGTCTATACAAGAAAATAGAGAATAAACTACAGTACAACCCGTACTACAACTTCTATCAAAGGAGGTTCTAAAAAAGGTGGACTTCCTGGAAATTGTGGTCAATCACCATTGCGGGAATAGCTCGACACCTATATGATCTATGAAAGTGTCTAACGGAGAAAAATCTAATGTACAAGTATAGCTTGTGATGGGCAATACACAAAATACTT
>LPNX010166384.1:63872-103100 GCA_001517045.1 Pseudotsuga menziesii
TAGTAAAGCATAGCCTAAGTAAACAGAGGTTGCAGGATCGATTTATGTGGGCATGAATGCCAAAACAATCCTTTACAATAACCATCGTTTACAACTATCGTGACCCAAGATCAAATCCTATGGTGTTCACATAATAAATTAAAAGTCACCATATCGAATCTTGTAGGATTCTCTATTATCCTACCAAACATTGTAACATTTGATTTATCAACTATACATACCACGCTATTGAATTTGCATTCGCATGCTGTAAAACATTTCCACATATCTCTACATAGAGATTAAAACCCCTATTATTTACACTCTCTTACCAACTAATGGCTCACGGTCGTTGGTTTGCAAAATGTTAAAAAAATATCATAACCCACTACAACCCCGTAAATGCTAAACAATTACTAATGTTACTCATTTGAAGGGATAAACCCACAGTCATGAACTCTTAGATTTAAATACAGAGGTAAGAACTACAACTACGAGTTAAACTATAAAAAATATATTTCATTCATCCATTACATAGTCACAACTCTAATGGCGGGAAGGTCATTACCATCTATGGCATGGCTCCAAAGGCCAAACTAACATTGTTAATAGTTCGTATAAAGAACTAAACAAGAATTACAAATATACATAGATATGAAGTATCACCTGAAACCAAGAATCATAACCATGATACACCCAGTATGTAATTGTTGTACAATAATATTTATAAACCAAAATAAGAATTTTCACAATCATGTATCCGAGGACTAGCACCATTGCAAAACTTGGTGTTGTTTCCATTTAACAAAACATA
This sequence comes from Pseudotsuga menziesii, assembly GCA_001517045.1. Taxonomy (NCBI): domain Eukaryota; kingdom Viridiplantae; phylum Streptophyta; class Pinopsida; order Pinales; family Pinaceae; genus Pseudotsuga; species Pseudotsuga menziesii. The sequence continues at coordinate 64,666 of LPNX010166384.1, forward strand.
AAACATATTAAAAAATCACAGATCTTGCAAGCATTCACCATCACAATGATACTGACAGAGTAATAAAATTATATAATCAAAATACACTAGTCGTATCCCAAGGGTGCTAAAACCGAAACAAAAACCCCAAGTCTTAAATGCATCCCCAAATGATTTACATCATTTATTGCAGAGAGTCCCTTTCCAAATCACAACCATTGAAATAAAACCTAGACTAAGAAATTCAACCAACCACAATCTTCATGGTTTGTCACGAAATCCACAGAAGAGAAGGAGCAAGTTTCGACTGGTTACAACAAGGGCTTACATGTAACGGGTATTGTGTTGACCACCAAGGAAACCCATGACCCACGCTGGCTAGGCCCTGCAACCTTCAAACAAAACAAATATATGATGAGAAGTATGTTGTAAACAACAAACTGAACAACAACACAATGTTGCTAAACCAGAGTGGAAGTCACACCTACCAACATAGTTGACCCCCAAAGATCCACACCACAGAGAAGACCAGAGGAAGAGCTTAGGAAGCCCTTTTATAAATGAAACAAGCCATTGTGCTAGTCCAAGACCTAATCTTGAGACCCACGATTTCCCATGCGCATTTGATTTGCCACCCTGGCCCGTATTACCACAAATCAAAACCTAGTGTATAGTTTGTGCCACCTTCCAATACAGAACAACATTTAAACCCCCAACATGCATATCGAATACATATGTTATAGCCATAGTTGATGGCATATGTAATATGCCATGAATGGCTAGTGATATGTCTTAAAACTTGCACACAAGGACTTTAAATAAGTGAAGGACAATGTTAAAAAATGATAATCCATGTACATTATCACATACACCATGAAAATATTAAACTGCATGAGTAACTAAATCAAGGTCATAAGACCATAAAAACAATCATAATGACCAGTACAACATAGGCTAGTAAACACCCATCTTTGCATAAATATCAACTAGCATTTGTAATAATATCACTAGGAGAGGTCTTTAAGTTTATTCACCATCCAAATAGTATAGACAATATGCCTTTAGGTCACCATGATAGTTAGTTTTTCATCATCAAGTGCACCTGCAAGCAACAAGGAAAGAAGTACAATAGTTCCAAAAAACCTAAGTAATCCTTGTAGCAACAAGTAGAAACAATTACCTTTTTAGGTGTTTACAAGGGAGACAACTCCCGCCACTCCACCCCTTGACAAATACAAGTTAAGTCAGATTTATTCATAAACAGTAATCAATCTTTACAACCGATAAGTAAGGAATCGAAACAACATACATATATATAAATACATAACTATCAATTTAGATATTAAACGACATAACGACACCACAACATTTCACTAATAACAACATCGAGAAAACATAGAGAAGGAAGTAAGAAAGGATTATGACAATACTATGCATAGAAACAAACATAACACATTCCGCAAGTGAATGACTAGCCTAATATTTTTTTTCGAATTTTGGGTACATTACAAGTGGTATGAGAGCCCTAAGAGTCCAAATGGGCATACCACACATTCCTTGCAAGGGAAATAAATATGTTTTTACATTTTGTTAACTAACAAAAATATTTCCTAATATTTAAAATTTGTAATTTCACGATTTTAAAAGAACAATTCAGATCATGAACACTCAAATGGACAATAGACAACAAGGAAAAATGAATACCCCCACCGAGGAAGCATAACTGGTTGTGGAATTAAATTCTGATATAATGAAAACCAAACAAAGTATCCAAGTATACTTTCATAGTTTTACAGATGATAATCTGAATGAAATAAAGGAACAACAAGTAATTAATGAAGCCTTTGTTGTTAAACATGACTGGAGGAAGCTGCAGCGAAAACCCACTCATTCCACAAACAGGTTCAAGAAATAATTTTATCATAAACGAGAAAGCAGCTCGAGAGAAGAAGGAAAACAACAAAATACCATTGAACCTCCAAAAGGATATTATTACAGTCTATCTAGTGATGATTCTCTTTTTCCATGGAGAAAGAAACTGAGAAATGATGACAATATTCAAGGAGAGTTCCAAAAAATAAAATCCCCAACCTATGAAGGAGAGACGAACATAGGGTAGAAAGCCGAGGAATGAGTTTTAGGTATGAGCAAATATTTATGAGTTCATAAATACTATAGCGAAATGAAAGCTCGTATAGCCATCTATAACATAAATTGCAAAGAATCTAGATGGTGGAGAGACTTGAAACATACCAAGAAGGATGACTTAAGAGAAGTATGGTGGACTAAGTTTCGCAATATTTTTCAAGAGAAATACATGTCCAAAAGTTTCTTCAACAAAAAATTGGAAGAGTTTCACGAGTTACGTATGGGATCCATGACTATGGATTCTTTATTAACTGATTTCTTGATCTGTTGCATTATGTACCATACATCATGGATCAGAAAGTGAAATAAAACACTTTTTAGGATGTATTCCTCCCAACTTTCGAGAGAGCATTGAATTTGACATGCCTAAAACATTTGACACCACCTTACACAAATATAGACTTTTCTATGAGCATGGACAGCCAAGGAAAGAGAACATGAACATAAGCAGAGACATGTATAGGACCTTCTGAGACAATCGTAAACCAGTTTTTAACCCACCATCGTACAAAAAATAGAACAACAATTTTCCATCTAACAAGAACTTCAACAAAACATGTACAAAACCATGTGTACCAACTCCAAATACCAACAAGCTTGCAACAAATGGGGGAGCCAATGTTTCCCCAATGAAAAATAAATTCTAGAAATGACAAGGGCCTCATTACACCCAAGACTATAAGAGTAAGACCAGTGGGGTCTTGTACAACTTAAATGAAGAACTAATGGTAGAGGACATAGTTGGAACACCACAGATTTATGCAGCCTTGGATGGTCTACAGGAAGACCATTAGGCTACCATGGTTGAGATAGAAGGTAATATCTTAAACACCTCTATTTCAATGTTAATTGACCCCGGTGCTTTACATAGCTATGTATCGCCTGCAATTGTTGATGTATGTAAAATAGGAAAAGTTAAACATGAAAAACCTTGGCTGGTGCAATTAGCCACAGGTATGAAACATACAGTTTCAAAAATAGTTTAATATTGTGAGGTAAGCCTCAATGGTTTTCCTACTAGAGTAAACATGAACATATTACCCTTAGGGTCGTATGATGTAGTTATCAGCATGGACGCATTGGGACTACACTTTGTCATGCTCGATTGCTTACACAAGTCAATCTTGTGTACATATAGCTAAGGGAATCAAGTAAATATTCAAGGCATACTTAAGAAAGTTTTTGTAAGTCAGGTATTTGCTTTACAAGAAAATAAGTACATTAGAAAAAACTTAAGGCCATCACTGTCGACCACAACAAAATTAAGGCTATCACTGAACGGATGGAATCTCTGCTGACCACAACAAAATTAAGGCTATCACTTAGCAGCCATTTCTAAAATTGTAACAGACATAAGATCATTTAGGGGGATTATCGATCTTATTAAATGTTCATAGAAGGAATTGCTAAGATAGCCTACCCCATAACTTCACTGCAGAAGAAACGTAAAAAGTATGAGTGGACTGAAAAGTGTATGGAAATTTTTAATAAATTAAAACATTTGTGTGACTACCACCCCCATCCTGAAAATTCTTTATCCTTTTAAGGACTTTTTCGTATGTACTGATGCTTGTAAGGAAGGCTTAGCCATACTGTTAATACAATAAAATCAAGTCATGGCTTATGAATCTAGAAAATTAAAAGAGGATGAAAATAATTACACTACGTACAACTTAGAACTTGCTACAATTATAAATGCTTTAAAGATATGGTGACAATACCTAATCCAAATAATTTTTATTTTTTTGTTAGAGAACATAAGTTTCAAATATTTATTTGACTAACAAAATCTAAATGCTAGACAAGACAGGTGGTTGTATTTCTTAAGAGATTACACATTCAAAATAAAAAACATAATGGGAAAGAAACAAAGTGGAAAACGCTTTGAGTTGTCACACAAGCTTACTTTTTGCAAGCTGTAGTTACAAATCAAATATGGAAAATTAGATCTTAAATGCAGAAAATTCTGATAAAGAATACCAAAATCTAAAAGAATAGACTGCTAGAAATGAAAATAGCCTGATAATAATAGATTTTAACCTAAATAGAAGAATATTATCGTTGCATACAAACATGTTGTACATATCAAATACAACCGAAATCAAATTAACAGACATCAATGAGTTACATAAATGACTTTATTCAGGACATCGTCGATACCAAAAATGATTACCATGATCAGAAAGGACTTGCTTTGGCCTAAAATGAATAAAGAGGTGGCAGGAATACTTAGCTCACTGCATCTAATGCCAAAAAGTAAAGGAATAACACCAACATCCTACAGTCTTATTGTAACCACTACCCATTCCAAAATGGAAGTGGAAAATAATTAGCATGGATTTTATAATAGGTCAACCTAAAATTCCAGGAAACATGATTGAAGTATGGTCGTAGTTGATAATTAAGTAAAGCAACCAACTTTATTCCTTTAAAATGTACTTATAATTTTGTTCACATTGCAAATATTTTTATGAAAGATATTTTCACATTACATGGCATACCAAAGGTAATAATCTAATATAGAGATGAAGGATTTACACAAAATTTATAAAAGGATTTGTTTAAAGGATTAGGCACTTAGTTGAAATTCAGTACTGTCTATCATTTGCAAATGGATGGGCATACTAAAAGAGTAAACCAAATCTGAGAAGACATGCTATGTAATGGACAAGCAAGGTAAATGGGAAGACTACTTACACTTACTTGAATTTGCTTACAATAATAATTTTCAAGTATCACCACGTATGTGTCCTTTTGAAATCTTTTATGAACGCAAATGTAATACTCCAATTTCTTGGATCATTCTATTTCATAGGTCAATGTTAGTACCTGAATTGTTAAAGGATATGGAACTAACCGTGAAGCAGGTGCGAAAAAATTCAAAGCCTTGCCCAGGACAGGAAAATTTGTTATCCTAGCCTAAAAAGAAATCCTATAGAGCTCTACGTAGGTGTACAATTGTACATAAAGTTAAATCCCAAGAAAATATATTTGAGATTGGGTAAGTATTAAAATTTAACACGCAGATATTGTGGTCTATTTGATATTTTGGCTAAAGTAGGGTCGGTTGCATATCGTTTAGACCTAACAACTACTATTAAATTACATGACATTTTTCATGTTTCCATTTTGAAAAAACATATTCATGATGCTACTCATGTAATCGATTGTAATTTTATAAAGGTGGAACCCGAAGGGGAGTTTCAGGTGGGACCAGAGTGTATTCTTGACAAGAGAGTATATTCACTCTCGAATCGTACCATCAGATAGGTCAAGGTGCAATGGAGGCACCTTAGTTTAAAAGAATCTTCTTCAGAATTGGAATGGTTTATGTGGAAGGCATATCCAATCCTATTCCAAGATGAAGATATGGAAGGCTAAAATAAAAAATTAATAACACCGAGGATGATGTTATCATATACGAGGAGGTGTATGTGATACACCAAGAATTAATAATTTATTATTAATTTCTACTAAGATATTTTATTTTGTTATTTTAAAATTTTTGACACAAAGTAGAAAATAAAACAAATCTAATGAATTATTCTTTTATTAATAAAATATAATTAAGGGGAAAAAATGAAATAGTTGTTGAAGAGTGTTTGATGACCCACAAGAGGAAAAGACAAGTGGTTGTAGTTGCTGAGAACTCAAGGTGTAGGATGCATATTCCCCTACATTAGGTCACAACTCTTTGCTAAGTTCTAAAGAGCAGGAGGCTCATAAATGAACAATTCCTAAGAAAAATACTATATAATAGTACAACCATTAGCAAGCAGGAGTATTGCATTGGATGGGGATTGAATCTGTTAATGTAAGAGATGGTGCATTAAGTGGATTTTGTTCTCGTGGTTCAGCGAATAGGTCTAGGGGTTCTAGATAAAGTGATTTGGCTGCTCTAGGTTCTGGTTGGGAGGAACGACTATTCCATTCAGGACTAATTCAAAGGTATCTTTCGAGAGCTAATATTGTTTAAACATCTAGTTCCTCTTCCAGTTACAACAGGGAGTTATTTTTCCTAATTTTTTTTAATGTTCTGAATTTTGGACCTACCATTTATGGGCATGAGCCTATTGATCATGATGATTATACTGAAGTTTTATTTTTGGGTCAAAGACCCCACTGCATATGAACATGATGATTTGTTTTGTATATTGGGCGTAAGCCAATTGTTGATGATATATATGTATGCATATGTTTTGTGCTGGGCGTGGACCCTGAAGCACATGATTAATGAAATTTTTTGTGTTAGGCGTGGACCCTGAAGCGCATGATCGATGATATTAGTTTTGTTGAGCATAAAGCTATGGAACACATGAAAATATAATTGAAAATGTTGGGCATAAGCTTCTGAGAATTCCATGTTGATGTTGAGCATAAGATCTGGAGCATCAAATCTTCGGCCATTGTATCCCTAGGCGTATCATACAAGTACATCCTAGAATTTAGTGTTTAGTGAAAGCTATGGAATTGCACTATGTTTGTAAATCCCGACTATAGGCGTTGAGTATGGGCTCTGGTAAGCGCTAGGGGTTATTGAAAATAATTTAATATATTCTGAGTGAAAATGGCTCAAGAAAAATATTGATCATCATCATACTTATTTATAAGTGATTAAATGAAAATTTTGAATTATGTATTCTCATCAAAGTACTGAAGAGCTACAATGTTATATGAGGGAAATCGAACATGCAAGGAATTTTAGAGTTGCCTAGCCTAGTAAACATGAGCCATCTATATACTTGACCTTCATAAGGAAGTGTCGTTAAGTCTAGGAATCATGATACATGATGCCCAAAGACAAATGTTAACATAGTATTTGAATACTATGTATTTTATACATAGTATGTATAAATAATTAATTATGATAAATTATATAATTGAATAATGAAAGAAGAGAAGCTCCACCAATTATTATTTATTATTTAATGACTAATAAATAGTGAAATAACTATGAAAGACTAACTAGGAACTAGTTAAAAGTTCTTAGGTTAAGAATTGAAAATTACCCCAGTAATTAAAAAGGGTTAAATCAAGAAATCAAAGATTTCTTGATTTAACTATCTTTTTGACTAAAAATTCTTCCTATAAAGACTCAAGCCAAGCAAAGGCTTGGGGTTCTGATTTTTCTTTTTGAGAATTATTATTCTTCCTGTTTTTTCTCTCAAGTGCTTTCTTGGAGAACTTTCTCCTATGAGGAAAAGAGGACTTATTCAGAATCTGAATACGAGATAAGAAACCCTACCTTAGGAGCTCTAAGCTACTTGTATGGTGCTTGTATGTTGGAGTCTAGCTTGGGGGGATCTGGATTAGAACAAGGAACAGTTCCGGGTCATGGTTGGGAGGAATGCGGTATTTCCCAAGTGATTTGGTCATCAAAATCAAAGGTTAGATCGGTCTTAAATTGATAATGTTGGTTATTCGAAAAGTGTGCAGGTTCAATCATTAAAGGAGCTTCAGGAAGATAAATCACAAGTACGAATTCTTAGTATGTCAAAGTTCATTTCTAGGGTATAATGCTGGCTGCTTTATGTAAAAGCTTCTATATATTTTACTAACCCTAGGTAATTGAGTTTCTGCCTATATTTTTGCTAGGGTCTTTATTTAGCTTCAATATTCCTAGGATGGGAAATACTATCATAGGATGCATATAGCTAGGTTCCCATCTTTTAAATTTTTGTTCTGCATTCGTTGTCATACTAAGAAATTAATACTGTAGACTAGGTAAATCTAGATCTGCTATTTAAATGTTCACGTAATACTTATATCTAAACTGACATATTACATTTTCCAGTAGAGATATGTGTTTCATATTATAGTAGATTTAACCATAGGAGTAAGTTTAAAGAAGTAAATATACTATATAGATACCCTAGGGTATTACTGATCACGAGAACTATTTTATAAAATAATTATATATACATATAAGTAAGGCTATCAGGTATAAATCTCTATAAAAACTATCTATGCATTTATTTCTAAAAAAAACAAATAACCCATCCAACACCCTTCAAGGTCTATAATCATATTACAAATTACATTAAAAATATCCCACATAAATAAAACATCATTAATAATAATGAGAGGGATATTGTGACCATCCATGTGCTCCTCATCAAGACTCTGCTATAAAACCTACAGTATTAACATTCATATTAAAACACCATAGTTCACATACATTATATTTTTTAAATAGTCCCATATAAGATCCATTTTAAATATCCATCTAAAAGTTTCATCAAGTAACATTCATACAACTCTGTATTAATAAAAAGAGGTCATATTTAAATAAACAGTGGTCATGGTATCGACCTGCATAGGTTACAATTTCATTTCTTAAACAGAATTAAAATCCACAATAAGAAGCGTAACATAAATCATCACCATAATCAAACGCATAACCAAATCCATAAAGTAAATTCCTATTACCATTTCTATTATTTCTTATAAAATATTTCCCAGTTTGAAATCGCCCTAGCCCAAAACGATGAAGCTCATATGTCTAATCACACAGGACATGACTCACACCATTGTCATATAATTAAAATGCCTATGCTAGTAGAGAGGTCATAAGTCTCTAGCTACAGCATGGCCTCGACCGCTAAACATTTTAATACAGAGTACAAGTTATTTAAAAACAACGAGTGCCATCGAGGGTCTGCATATCTTCGCCTCCATGAAACCCACTAACATTTTAATACACAGTGCTCACATAAGTCATGACCAAGGTCAAACAACGATTTAAGACACAGTCCAAATATCACATAAGAACAAGATGCCGTAAGCAATGAAATTACAAGCTATCGCAACACCGTGGGAAGGCTCATTGCATTGAAGGCATGAATTTTACCCACGCTATCGAACTATTACATTTATCAAACTAATAAACAACACTTACACATAGAGCATCCGGTAAGGTGTATGCCTCTATCCATTAAAAAAACCATTTAAAATACAGATTTAAATAAAAATGCATGAGGGAATCGCATACACAATAAACCTTTACAAATAATAAAAAAACCAATGCTTACATCTATTTGCATAGAGTTTCCCAAAAGTCTATACACAGTCGCCATGAAATGCTGAGAGCAAGGTTTTACACAGACGTGCCAATGGGCTATGGCACCATTGCTTGTGATGGTCGAGCCCATGGTTTTAAAATCACAAAACCATAACATTAACGTTTTACATAACCAAAAATGAACATTACACATAGCCAAATGGCCTAAGAAACACATCATGGCATACCACCTCAACATTAAAAATTACCAAGTCTATACTCAAAGCGTGAAGGCAAAATGGATTTCGCTACAGCATCAAGCCCTAGCCAAAACAACCATGCAAAACATATCTCTCCCACAAAATTGAAGGGTGACAAGCATTAACTCGATGAGCAGGCTTACCGTGGCCACGAATGAAAAACCAGGAGCCAACTGTGTTGTAGCCACGCTGCCCTCCATCCCTTTCAGAACCTGCAAGCAACAATCAAAGGGGGGTGAGGAGTATGCCATTTCTTAAACCGCAAACCAAATTAATATGTCAGCTTAGGATTTCATGCGGGCTTACCTTCACAAGTGGGAAGTCGCCTCCATGGCCATACCTCTACATAGAGCCAAACAATGAAACCCAAAATGTCAAATGTAATACATGTCCATCGTGAGCCAAGCCTAAAGGAAAGGCTATCACACTTTTGCACAACCATTAAATGCACCAAGTTGGAGTCTTTTAACGTTTCCACAAACCCACTCCCACAGTCACGACTTGTTACAAAGTATCGATTATCACCACCCTTCATATCCTATGTCACCCTAAACGTTAAACATTAACGTTATCGCATTATAAATCTTGGACTATGATAGCATTACCATAATACTTAGTCATAGGTTGTGCTAGTTCAAGTTTAAGACCTTTGCTTAGGAATGTCGATAAAGTTTAGTCCATAGGTTTAGAACTTAGGGTCTAATACCATAGTGTCAAGGTGTTTAGGCTTAAGCACCATGGCATACAAACTATGCCATGTAAATCTCTTGAATTATCAATCCAAAGCTCAGTGTTCAAACCACTCATAACCTTCCAATAAAAGAACATATGAAATGTTAAAATATAATATATAGTAAAAATATACATAGCCCAAAAAGATATTGATGACATCTAAAAATGACGAATTTAAGACCATAATGAAGAATAATCAATGTACATAAAATTTAGTCGTAATGGCTAAATTGACGATAAAAACACTTACCAAGTTAAAAAAAACAAGGCAATACGAAACGTAATAACTAGTAGCAGGTTATCGACGACCAAGGCTATCAACACACTATACATCTAATCGCATCGCAAGTAATGAAATGCGTAAACAAAAGAGAAAGGTGCCTTAGTTTGATTGAACTAAGTAAGCCTACGTAACCAAGAAATACCTTACCTCCCAGATCGTCATGGGAGAACTAGTCCTGCCACTCCACTTCTTTATTCCCATCAACAAAGTTAAGTTAGTTTATACTTGATAAACAAAGAACACATGTGCAGAAGTAAATCAATGAACTATACAATTCACTAACTCATCGACAGTAATAACTAAGATGTACAAATAGTTTAAATAACAGAATTAAGACACAGGAAGTAAACAAACTAATAATCACTCAATGGACAAGAGAGTATGAGCAGTTTCTGAAGAGATCGAAATTTAAGTAGTGCATGTAATTCCGCATGAGTAATAATGATCCCCTCTCGGTAGTTTTTACTAGCCTATATTTTTTTTTTCAAGTTTTGGGGACATTACATTTTTAGAAAACAAATCGAATCTACATGATACACATACCCTTAAGAAAACTACAACCAAATTCAAATTTACTTGTCACTAAATCTACTCATATCTGATTCAAAGATTGTGTTTCGCCAACTTAAACATATGGGTATTAAAGTCAAGGAAAAATTATAATCAAGGCTATAATTTATTAATTAAAATGCCCAAATATCCTCTTAAACAATGAATTTTTCCAAAACCAACGCATGGAAATAAGTCCTTCCGAGATGGAAACCGAGTGTCTCTAAACATAAACATTCATATCTAAAAATGATTTTCACCCGAAATGCTTACACTTACTTCATAACTATGATTTCAATTGATGAAAAAAGGACTAAATATTTCTTCTCTGAGATCTAAATACCCTATGGGTCGTAGCACGAATCACACCATTGAACCATATCAATTATTAGAAATACAATTCATAACAATGTGGTTGTAAGGCCATTCAATGTGATCCATGATCATTTATAAACAAACTACAAGGTCTTAACCAACATACCTCTAAGTGTGGAAAGACGGTTTTTCGAAGGTTATTTCGAAAAAGTTAAAAGGAAACCCACAATACGGAATCCACAACTGTGGAAGGATAAGTGCAGAATGTTAATTCGAAAAAGTTGAAAGGCATCACGAAATCCACAATCCACAATTACTGAAGGATAACGACAAAAGGCTATTTCAAAAAGTTGAAAGGCAAAGCTCAATCCACAACCCATAATTAAAGAGTTTAATGATGTGTGTGTATGGATTTTGGAGGTGTGTGACCAAAAGATTGGAATTGAAAAACCATTTCTAATATTGTAAAAACTTTAAAGTAATTTAATACATAAGTATTTCAATGATAAATTTTAATATTTTCCCCCAAAAAATTGTCATTTAAAAAAAAATTATAAAGTTATAAAATTTATATAAATATAATAAGAATCAATAAAATAAATACTAAAATAAAAATTAATATCTTTATTTAAATGGCCACCATAATAAAAAAAAAAGTTGATATTTTTTCACATAAAAAAATTGTCTTGTTGGTCCCTTGAAACAAAAACCAAGCCATAGATAACATCAAAATTACATTAGCCTTCATAAAAATATCAAGCTTATAAACAACCCTCCTAACAAATAAAGTTTTTATCACTGAAAAAAATTTTGTATTTTTACTGGGGAATCAGTAACTCTTCTGGTGGGTCCACACAGCCGGCAAGCATGGGGCCACCTCTTTTACAACATTCTGTTTTGTGGGTCCACATAGCCGGCAAGTATGGGGCCACCTCCTTTACAACATTCCTTGATTTACATGGCACTTGCTAGTCAATGTGGGGCCACCTCCTTTAAAGCATTCCTTGATTTACACTGCACTTGCTAGTCAATTTACATCCCTGCCCGCTTTTTGAAAAATATATTTTATTAAGAATTTATTATTCAATTTTTTTATTTTATTAAACATTTAGTAACATTGTATCATTTAAAACCAATATATTTTATTAAGCATTTATTATTCAATTTTTTTATTTTATTAAACATTTAGAAACATTGTATCATTTAAAACCATATTTTATTACACTGGGTAAATTTAACCAAATATTTTATTTTTATGGACACTGTATCATTTAAAACCATTTTTTATTAACAAGAAAGGAAATTTAACCAAAATACAACTCTCATTTGAAGATTTCCCTAATAAATTATTTAGGGATATCCATAATTTCAGAAATTTCAAAAGAGACGTATCTAGTCATTTAGAATCCCACAATTTTTATAACACGCATCTTTCCAAGATGGGACAAATCTAGGGTTTTAAGAATCCTTCAGGTTTTGCCTGATATTCGGTATCGAAATAAGTTACCAAACAAATTTTATTTTGACTTTAAATTTCCGAAGATTAGGGTTGGAGCATCTAGTCAAATTAATAAACTGCGGAAGATTCGGGTTAAAGCCAATAATCAAATCGATATTTCAAATTAATTTGGACAATGGCTCTAAGCAGTCAAATCTTAGGGCTCGTAAATCAAAGTTTATTAATGACAATGTCTCCACGTTGATTCGAAACGCTTGACAGAGAATGTTACACTGATAAAGAGGAAGATTTCGTATAATCATACAAACAAACCCGGCAAAATATTTAGTGTTACAGCGTATAAAAACCTATATTATTGGTATACAAGGAAGGAAATAAGTGGAAGATTATTACAAGACAGGTTGGTAATTGCATGCACCTCAGATAATAATGTGTCACGAGACACGATCCTCTGCCTTCTTTTGGGCCTGGTTTTCTTTTCCCCATTCTAAGTCAACGACAACTCGACAATTCACTGCATGGTGATCTCCATTTACAGCCAAAATCTGGTGCATATAACTTCTCAGTTGTTTCTCCAAATCTTGGAAGTTGAAGTTATTTTCTGCAATCCGATCCCTTCCGTTCTCTCCTGTTTAACACCACCACTAGGGCATGCAATTCTCTCAATCAACATCTACACATCGCTTTCTTCTCAAGAAAGTTCAAGAAAAAGCTCAAGAAAGCAGAGAAATGGCAGAAGGCCAATCTAGTCACTCAAGCAATAGCTGGAATTCGACCAATGAACAAATAGCTTTATTGGAAGCGACATACAGTCAAGGGATCCGCATTGCCAGCCGCGATCAAATAGATCAAATCGCTAGTCGACTGCGACTGTACGGCAGCATTGAAGGGAAGAATGTGTTTTACTGGTTTCAAAACCGTAAAGCTCGCGAGAAGCAGAGACAGAAACAAAACAGGATGGCATCCATCAATCCCTTTCAAGAACCTTCCTGGGCAAGGAAACCACGCAAAAATAGTAAGAAGCTCTACGATATCTGCTTCAATCTTCGAAATAAAATCACGAACATTTCATTTCACTATAACTAAAGCTAGTAGTTTGCTATTTCCTCATTAGTTTATTATTGCAATGCATTTGTGTTTGCTGTCTCTAATACTTCAGAGCTTTGTTGCAAGAAATTTTCTCTACAGATCAGAAATCTGCGGTTATCATGGCAGATGTAATGAGTTAATAAGAGCATTTATTTTTCCAGCTTTTAATTTCTAACTATCTATCAATGCATTATTGAATATCAATCAATGTTGCTACAAATGAACTATTTAAAGATCCCTAACATTAGGTGGGTTCTCAGTGGCTTAGATACATGTTAATAGTACAACAAATAAGACAACAAATGCTGATAATTTATGCGAACCTCCGACGCTAGAGTTATTTCCATTGCATCCCACTGGTATGGCTCGTGCAAATCCGCAGTCAGTCATGAAGTGGAGAAATGATTGCAGATCTGATGAATATATTGATGAACAAAATGATCCAGGGTCAGGTGGGGGGCATTTTCATAATTTTTTCCATTTCATCCCTGGCCATCCTGGCAAGTAATTGAAGCTATGCTTAGATATCTTCTACAGAAATACATTGTATGCGTCAGTGTGATGAATCTCCATGCCAATTGTTGCCTCTTCATTATGTCTGTGATTTTTCTTTTCTTGAAATTAGTGGAATCTTAATATGTAGGAATAGGAATTGTTTTTCTTCGTGAAATTTCTTGATGCCTGCGCTCTGAGGTCTTCCTCTGGACATCCTTTAGCTTTTACCAAGCGGATGCAACCATTGGGATATCGGCCGAGATGTTGCATTTGTCATGGAACAAAAGTTGTTGTGTAATGTAGTTGATTTTGCTTGAATTCATGAAATCATGTAAAAGCAAGTTTAAGAAGCTGCAAGGCTCATTGTGTTTGACAATTTCGAAGTAACTTTCAAACACTCGTCTTACTTTAAAATATCATTTGGAGGTAATTGTAGTTATATTTAACCTACTTTGTGATTTTAATCCAGAAAGCGAGGCAACGATCTTAATACAAAGGCCCGAGGAGCCTTATATCTAGGTAACCATCATTGAAAAATGAAAAATGTTGTCAGGAAAGCGATTTCGCTATGGCAGATTGAGAAACAAGAAAAGCAAGACAAGAATGCTCTTTATTATTTCATGATATGTTATAACTTAGGCTTGTGCGTAAAAAACATTAACAGAATGCTATGAAAAAAATGGATCTAACTTAAACCTGTTCAAAGGGTAGTAATCAAGCGTGTTTTGCTGCTGCTGTAATTGTTTCAACTATTTTATTGTAATTAAGGATAGATACTGATATCTACTAAATGGCTCCAAACTTCATAAGATTTAGTTTTTTTTTATCGATGATTTCACTCTTTAGACTGAGATTGTAATTGATTTATTAAATGATCACTTTCTACATATATCAGAAATACCTACAATAGCAGCAGCCAACTGCAATAAACTCTAAAGACTTAAAAGTACTTAGATTCTTCCCACCCTTCATCAAATTAAGTAATGATCCTTATTTAGAATAAGAACCTTACCACATCCACATAAGTTATTGGAAGAGGCACTCTAAAAAGAGAAAACATGTGATAAGAAATATAAATCTGGAGCATACAAAACCTTTGACTTTTTAGTTTGCTTTAATTATACAAAACCTTTGACTTCTTAACTTCTTTTCATCTTATGTAGTCTTATATTTTTTTAAATAGAAAACATGACTTTTGGAGAAATGTTTCCAAAGATTACCTTATTCTTGATGTTCCAAATTGACCAAAAGATAAAAATTGAAATTTTTTTATAAAAAACTAATACTTGAAACTATAGTCTAAAAGTTTCATCCAAAGAGGCATCCCCAACAAAAGCTGAAACATAACAATTAACAATTCCTTCACAAAAGTTCAAACCTAAAACCTTAATGCTGAAAAGAACCTCTACAAAAATAAGGACAACCAATCAATATCTTGTTTATGCAAAATACAAAAGATGGAACCTCCTACCCTTTCTTTATAATATTTTGAGAGGTTAAAAGGTTATTTTTCAAAGACAATCACCAAAAACATTTTAATTTTTTCTAAATATTACTCCAAAGCTTTCCATATAACCAATTGATATCATTCTTGTTCCAATTAAGTAATTTGGCCATACCTTGGGAAATAGTTGGTATTGGCATATTTTCAAGATTTCTCCCTTATTAATTTTAATATTGGGAATTCAAACAATATTTTATATTTTATATTTTTGAGATATAGAAGTAAATATTGAATTTTGTATTTATTAATATTAACATGAAACATGAGTTTATGTTGCCAAATTTGTGTGGTGGTTAACGCAATATCAAATGTGGAGAGTGTGAGAACTAAGGCATTAATATGAGAGATGTGGAGATAAAAATAAGACATGGTGTGCTTGTGTGGGGAAACTATGGTTTAATTGGTAAAGAAAATCACGTTGCCACATAAACCAGAAAAAGTCAAAGGGTTAGATTAAAAATTTTAATAAAAAAGTTTTAAAACTTTTTAATGTTATTTTATAAAAATCTTTATATAGTTAATAAAGTTGTTAATAATAATATAACTTTAACTTTTAACTTTTAATTTTAGTTTTAACCTTAATTTAACTATAATTTTAATTTTAACTTTAATTTTAATTTTATTAAATTTAAGATATTTATAATTATAATTTTTAATTTTAATTTTAAGTTAACTATAATTCTAATTTTAACTTTACTTTTCATTTTATTAAATTTAAGATATTTATAATTTTAATTTTAATTTTTTAAAATTTAGATTGTTATTTTATAAAAAAAATTATATTATTATTGAAAATTTTAAATTATAATTTTATTGTTAATTATAATATTATCGTTAATTTTAATTTTAATGTTCATTTAACTTTAATTTTAATTTAATTTAATTTTTAAAATTTAATTTAATTTTCATCTTAAATATAAATTAAGATTGTTATTTTTAAAGATCTTTATATTGTTATTAAAATGTTTTAATTAAAATTTAATGTTACTTTTAAATTTTAATTCATATTTAATTTTAAATTTGTTTTAAATATAATTTAATTTTAAAATTTAAAATTTTAATTTTTAAAAATTTTAAGATAGGTATAAGGGCCTTGAAAGGAGTCATCTTTCATATATATTTTTAATGTTAAAAGTTTTTATTTTTCTATTTTTTAAATTCTAGTTAATTAATAAAAATATTATAAATTAATTTAATAAAAAATAGGAATTTTGATTTGATTTTAATCGTAATATCTTGAATTTTGACATAACACTTATGGGCATACGCGTATTGATTATGATGTTACGCTGATGTTTTATTCTGGTATATTGGGTCTAGGACCCCACTACATATGAACATGATGATTTGTTTGAATATTGAGCGTAAACTAGTTACACATGTTTTATGTTTGGTTTTATGTGTTTGGCATGGACCCTGAAGCACATGATTGATGAGATGGTTTTATATATTTTATACATAACATGTATCAAGATTAAGCATTGTAATAATATTAATACTATAAGAATTAAAGAAAGGATCTATCCATTATTATTATTATTATTTAAAAATAATTAAATAATATAATAACTACAAGAGTCCAAATATGAACTAGTTAAAAGTTCCTAAGTTAAAAATTAAAAGTGCCTAAATTAAATAAAAGGGTTAAATCAATAAATCAAATGATTCTTGGTTTAATTACCCCTTTGACTGAAAAGTATACCTATAAAGACCCAAGCAAAAGAGAGGCTTGGGAATCTTCCATCTTTTTGGCGATTCATTATTTTTCCTCATTATTCTCAAGATAGTTCTTGAAGAACATTTTCCTAAGAGGAAAAACGAGAACTGATTGAAACCTGATATCTGAGTTAGGGAAGTCTTACCTTAGGGGCTCTAAGCTACTTGCATGTTGGAACCAGCTTGGTGGGATCCGAGTGAAAACCAAGAATGGTTCAGGGTCATGGCTAGGTGGAACGTGGTAGTTTCCAAGTGATTATGTTATCTATATAGAGGTCAGATATCTCCGTCAATTTGTTAATGCTTTTTAATTGAGTGCGCACATTTTCTTCCATTGAAATAGCATCACCTTGCAGGTATGAGGTTCTTTATTTTATCCCTTCATTGTCTAGTACATTTTCTGGCTAAGTATTTAAGGATGTTGTTCCATAGTTTACTTCTCACAGTTATTTTTTGTTCTATAACTTAAGAGTTTATGATTTACTTCTAATCTATGCCTACACTAGTACAAGTGATCAATTTTGCCACGGAAAAACGTGGCAATATCCACGAAAAAGCGTGGATATTGCCACGTCTAAGTGTTTTTTGTTCCGTGGAAACTATTCCATCGCAATAGAGACGACCCCTAATTTGGGTTGCAAGAGCGACAATGTTCTATATTTCGTTAGATGTCTGAGCCGTCGCTATATCCACACCTAGCTGTCTCTGTATCCACGCCTTTCCGTCGCTATAGCCACGCCTTTTCGTCGCTATAGCCACGCTCTGTATAAGGTTTTAAAAAAAAATGCAAATCCAAGACGTCGCTATAGCCATGCCTTTCCGTCGCTATAGGCACGCCTTTCCGTCGCTATAGCCACGCTCCGTATAAGGTTTTTTAAAAATGCAAATCCAAGACGTCGCTATAGCCACGCCTTTCTGTCGCTATAGCCACGCCTTTTCATCGCTATAGGTACGCCTTTCCGTCGCTATAGCCATGCTCCGTATAAGGTTTTTTAAAAATGCAAATCCAAGACGTCGCTATAGCCACGCCTTGCCGTTGCTATATCGACGGTTGGTGAAATTTAAAAAAAATAATAATAATTGCAACCGTCGCTTAAGTGACGGTATTTGAAATTTAAAAAAAAAAAAATTACCTGGATTATCTGCAAAGACATATTTGAAGGTCAAATCTATAGTGAGATGCTCTTAGATTTGAAAACATAACAATGCTGGAAATCTGAGAAATCTTAAGAACATATGCTAGCTTTAAGCTTATAGAGTCTGTACTTGGAACTATGACAAAGTTTAGAGGAATTGTGAGCAAAGAAAACACATGGAACCTGATTCTCTCAACTGTATCTTGAACATGCCCCCTGTACATTAATTTTGGATACCTCTCAGTTGCAGTAATGATACTGATCAATCGGCTGAAGAAGGCTTGAAAAGAGTTCAAATCTAAAATATTAGGCCTTACCAGCCTCAAAAGATTGAAGAGCTCCTTAAAATTGTTCTGAAAGAGGGTTCCTGCCAATAACACCCGTATCCTCGTATGTATTTGGGAAAGAGCATGGAGTATGTTGGTGTCCTTGTTGCGTGGGAAATGGCCTTCATCTAAAACCAACAGTCCTGGTCCCTCAAGTAGAATTTGTTGGCAAGATTGTGTCATTTGATTTTCTGATTTTTCACAGACTATACTTGAGAACTGTGAATAACTTACAAGGAGAATACTCTTCTTTTCTTTCCATTCTCTCAACGTCTGAAGCTAGTTGCATCTCAACATTTCTGCCTTATTGGTTACATCATATAGGTTATAAACAAGGATCTCCTCCACTCCCCATTTTTTAAACTCTTTCATCCATGAACCCAAAATGATTTTGGGTGCTACAATCAGTGGCCTTTCCTCTGGGTACTTAGTCAAAAAAATTTGAATAAAGCTAATCATAAGAAATGTCTTCCCTGTTCCTGGTGCATGTGCCAAAATGTAGCCACCAGGTTCTTCAGCTATAAGGTTCTTTTGCAAAAAGTTAAATCCATCAACCTGGTGTGATTTCATGTGTTTTTTCAGATGGGGATGCAAAACAAGTTTCAGTACAGGGGTACTCTGCTCCGAGCTTTTGTAATTAAATGACTCAGCATTGTTGATCCCTAAAATAGTTCCCAAGTCTCGATTAGGGGCATGCCAGAGGATCTTAAAGAAATCTACTGAAAATTTGAATCTATTACCTAGAAGAATAGTCAAAGGTAACTGTCCTATAGAACTTTAAGCATAAGAGGTATGATTTGTGCCTTTGTCCGATGCTGTTCATTTTCAACTAGAGTGTAGCAAATTGAAGTATATAACAAAATTTGTTTGTGATTTCTCTGTCCCTAAACTAATTTAGATTGTACAGAAGTAGCTTTACCGATTAGTAGAGCGATGAGCATGTAGTCCTTCAAAGTTAGGTAAGTTAGAAAGATCCTACTCATCTGAAAGATCAATAGTATTTGTATTTATTATCACAATGAAGTGGGATTAGGAAAGTAAAATGTTATTCAGTCTCAAATTAAATGAAAATTAAACATGACAATTGAAGGTAAATTTTGCATTGCAACATAAGTGCCACTATTCTGAGTATGTTGCATATCAATTGTAATTTCAAACATCAGTTTCAAAGGCATTTTTATCATGAAATTTGTTTCTCCTTCCGAACAAGTGCAAAATGCACCTTATCCATCTATGCTTTCAATCATAATACTGACAGGTTAATAGATGGACAATGACAAATGAATTTGAATGGCTGAGAGACATATGGCATGTTCAAAGTTAGAACTTAGAAATTAGCTAGCAATAAAAATAACATAAATTTTATATACCTCTAGACTTCTCCTAAAGCTTCCCTTGCGTGTCCATGCCGCTTCCATGCTTCTCCAGTTGAGGGATTTGATTGTATTTCCTTCCAAAAATAAGGCCAAAAATTGGTGAATATGATTCCCATAAAAAGGATCAGTGAGCATGTATGCACCCTAACAACATCTAAATACAGGAAGACACATGAGGTTTGTCCACCTTTGAAAAATATGTAATTGCTATTTCAAGTCTTCTTTGGAATGCATATGCAGTTCCTCTTCCAATGAGTGCCTCATGAGAAATTGGATTATCCCTAAGTGTCTATATGTCACATAAATAGATACATGACATCCACAAATAAAAAAATTAAGATAAAACCGGAGTGTCTCCTAATATTCAAAACCAAACATAAGAAAATGACTTGCGTGGTTAAAGATAGTGATGGCCTGATCGTAGTTACCATCATTAACCTGCAGATATTAGCATTGATTTTGTTCACTAAAACCACAAAATGTGACAGAATTGCTCTAGTACTCTAAAATGCTAAAACAGGTTCTGAAATTTAGAGAAAACATGTATAGTAAATATATAACTTGGGGTGTAAAATCCTACAACAAAATGAAAGCTTGAAAAACATGCTTAAAAGTACATTAACATACTATATTGTTAGAGTGGAATGGTTGGAATGAAGCATGGTGTCAGACAGGAACAACTCTCCCTATATTTTAGTGGTAAGAGAACTGTCAAAAGTTTCAACATATAATAATGAGACAACTAATCTGGCAAGAGAGAAGTCTCAACACCATCTATTACGTTATTGTACCCATAGAAGGAGTTGAGCACTCCCTATGTTCGTCCAAATTTTTATCTAGTGCTAAAATCAGAAAAAGCCATCAAAGGGGGGCACACCCTGGGGATTACAGTTGAAACTTTATCCTCTCAGGAAAAATTTGATGACCAATGGTTAAGATATAGACCATTAGTTCCTATAAACATGGGTCTTCCCATGAAATACTCTCTTTATCCTCATGCTTAAAGAGAAAGGAATAAAAGCCTTCCCAACAGTAAACATTGTTTACATCTATGAATGTGAGGCATCCAATGGAGCTTGATCCAATCTTCTATTGTCTTTGGACTCAACCAACTGCCATTAAACATTCAAATCAAGTTTTATTCCAAAAATTGCAGGACTTTACTTAGCTATGAGTTCCTATCTTTTCATCTTTTCCATCTCCTTCAGCTATGAGGCCCTTAAAGTACATTACATTTCAAGAGAAAGCATGTGGGAGGTTTGTTAATTGTGTTTCTTCCTTACCCTCTACTGCTCATGTAAATTGTCTCTAAGGTTTGTTAATTGTCATGCTGATTATCCTCCTTAAAATTTAATTTAGTATTAGATCATTTTAGCATAATTTTGACTAGTTAAGACACAGTTCAGGAAATGTGACGTAGTTTATGCTAATAAACACATCAATCAATTACCTTTCACAAGTTTTTTATGGACAAACATTTTCAAATTTCTAGCACAGACTCCATACAATGGATAGGGTACTGCACAAAATCCCACTGAACACATCCTCTATATCAACATAAGCTTGCACTCTAAATTGGATTAGATAAAACATACAATGTTGTTATCATGGCACCATTCAACTAGGGATGGGAGGTTTGCTTATACTGATGATGCTCTTGTTCTTGTAGAGGGTCCAGTTTGCTTATGAGGTTTGCTTATAAGGACATCCACAGGGTCCAGTTTGGGAGATGACTCCTTAAGACTCAAAATCTGCAAAGGCTACGCTGGTTTTATTGTTGAGAAAGTGAAAGATACATATTCAGGGTGCTTAAATATCCAAGAAGTTTGTGCAAGTCTTCCATCCCTATTTCATTTGGAAGTTCTTCTCATGGCTTTTCATTCTTCAAATGCATTTGAAAAAATCATGCATTTGATTTGACCACCATAGTAGTATCTTCTATACCATCATGCATTTGATTTGACCACCTTCAAGCCAATCTCACAAGGAGCTTTGTTCCTCCCAGAGGATCTTAAAGAAATCTACTGAAAAGTTGAATCTATTACCTGGAAGAATAGTCAAAGGTAACTGTCCTATAGAAATTTAAGCATAAGAGGTATGATTTGTGCCTTTGTCCGATGCTGTTCATTTTCAACTAGAGTGTAGCAAATTGAAGTATATAACAAAATTTGTTTGTGATTTCTCTGTCCCTAAACTAATTTAGATTTTGCTGAAAATATTGACATCCCTTTTGAGCATGCATGTCGGGGCACTGCGAAAAGCTATGCTTTTTGTTCTTTATGGAAATGAATGCGAAGATGATGCACTATTTTCACTAAATTTGCCTCTTCAAGCACGTTATGACAAGTCAAAGAAGGAAGAGCTGTTGGGGAAGCTAGGAGCTAACTTTAAGCTTATAGATTATGTACATGGAACTCTCACAAAGTTTAGAGGAATTGTGAGCAAAGAGAACACAGGGAACCTGAACAAACATTTTCTAAGCTCCTCGTTGCATGGTTTCCCATCACATGTTAATCCAGGGAGTGCAGATGTGGTCTCTTCTACCCTCTCTGTTGAGGGATTTTTGTATACAATTGAGCAATTTTTCAGAGCAAGAGATGCATTAGGGGGGATTTACGTGGCCCATCCTTTGCAATTGGAGATTGCAGTAGCAAGTTTTCCAAGCACATGGCAGCTATAAGAGGGTATCTTGTATGACAAATGGGTAAGGGGCTATTTTTCCAACTTGGAAAGCACGAGAGAAGATGAACTTATCAATTGTTTGCTTGGGCATAAGAAAATTAGAATTTTTTTCTTGTCTTCTCCAAGGAACCAAATGGCTCAGAAGTTCTATCAATTCTAAACGAGTTGTCTTCTAAAGTTGTTTGGGCGCCGCCTGGACAATTTATATCCACCTCAGGTAATTTTGAATAGGTGGCAATTCGTCAGTTGATTGATATTTTGGAAAAAGACAAAGAGAAAGCCCCTGCCTCTCTCCATTGGCAGTTGTTGGCTGATCTAATTGCGAATGTGGTCCCCTGGGAAGTATTCCTTATTGTTCTTCTTCAATAGAGGAGAAGGATTGTAAGATCCCCCTCCCACCTTGAAGGCCTAAGAGTGACTACGACTCGTAAAAATAGAAGTAAACCGTAAATGTATCCATGAGGAATGGAAAACCCTCACCACAATGAGGCTACTCTCGCTACAAGTTAATCAAGGAAACTTGGGATATTCTAATATTATTATAACAATGGAGAACATTATATGTATGACGGAGATATACATTTGAGGTATGCATTATTGGAAGAACATGTAAGGTTACATATAAACATGTAGCGTTCTATGGTGAACCAGACCTCATATGCATAATAGTGGAACCCTATATACATGATGTTGAAAGATTATATATATAGGTTGGAGGCCTACATATATTTGATATCGTATGTTGAACATAGTAATGTTACAACATCTCATGGTAAAGAAAAAAACCTCCTACCTACCTTATATGAGAAAACATACATATAATAATGGAACCTTTCACATATATGTATATATATTAGTGGAGAAAAAACATATATGTATTGAGACCCGTATATTTGAAGTATATGGTAAATAAAATAACATATAGGGTTACCTATAATGGTGAGACGAGCCTCACATACATGTATTGTATGTGGAACTATATATATATATATGTGTGTGTGTTTATGGTAAAAGGGTATATATATATATAATTAGGAGACATACATGAATATATATGTATATTAGACAAGCCTCCTACTTATATGATCTGTATGTGAAGCCATACTTATATATGATTGGAGAATTGAAACTAGGATAGCCAAAATGATTTCTTATATATATATTCATATATAGGTGGCTAATGCTCCTAGGCCATACACAATATGGATTTGACCAGATAGATGGGCTTTTATATACCTTAGGCGTAAGGCGTAACCAGAGATAAAATTCTTGGGTACTACGGCTTGCACCCTCCGCCTCCTTTAAACTCGTGGACACATTCTGCGCTATGGCTTTCCCCCTCATCCATCGAATGCAGTACTCAACTTATTTAAGATGGATGCTCACGAGATGAGTTTGAACCTACCTTGAACGTGATTCTCCATGTCCTTTCCTGCTGGCGTACAGACCAATGAATGACGCTGACCATAATCTGGTAAAACCAACAAATTCAGCAGAAGAAGGTGGACATATTTGGAACACGATGCCATATTTATGGAGTGTTATATTACCCTAAGTAATAGTCCAGGTTTTGTGCCTGTCACCTGTTTTCTAGCTGATTAATTTTGGAGGCGTTATGGTTTTCTCCTAGATTAAATATTCACTACTAAGAATCATAAATGGTGGAGACGTTAACTGCTCTAACTTATAGCCACTGGTTGAGGAGGGCGTTACCTGATCACCTAATCGCTGATTATGGAGACGTTGGGGGAAACAGCCAGGATTTATATTTGAGTGTTGAATGTGGTTTGGGGGAAGAAGAAAAGGAGGGGGGGACCGGCCTTATTGGTTTTTGGCAGGAATCCGCTCGGGGAAAGAGGAGAATGGTCTCTGAAGAGGTTGGTGAGGAAAATGGTGTCTGATGAGGATGGTGCGAACTGGAGGAAGCTAGTCACTAAGGAGCAGTAATTGGTCACGCAACCGGCGCCTGATATGAATGGATTTTGAATGATAAGTATACCTTATGCTCCTCTGTTTGTCTGGTTGTATTGAGTACATCGATGTATATATTTTTAGATATCCCCTGCCTGTTGGGCAGACTGCGATTAAAGGGTGATTGGCCTGGTTTGAAAGCTACTTGCCAACGTGGGTAGACCTCCCATGATATCCCTTTCCTTCCAAGGCACGTTTGGTAGACCTCAGGTACTGTTTCAACTTTTTGATAGACATCTGCCCCTTTTTACGGTGTACTGGATATACCCTTCGGCCGATAAACTAATAGTGAAAAATCACTGAGGCCGTGATCCTGTCTGTTCAAATCGGTGTAGCCTCTTCTTAAAAAGAAGCCAAACCTGTGGTTCGAGGCGGATTAAGGCTCCGAGAGGTAGTTTTCCTAGAATCTCCATCGCGTGGAGAAGGTGCTTCCTCCTACGTGCATTCATGCACTGGATTTACTCTCGTGGGTTTCCACTTTGGAGGCAGCAAGTATCACGCTTAAGGATGTCCTTTCCTCCCAGGTAAAATAGCTTTAGGGTTAAAGCTTTTTTTTGTGATGTACATCATTGGCATTATGGAGCCATGTTCGCTGTCTTCTAGTTCGAAGAGAGAGCACTCATAAGTGCGGCAAAATTGCCTCGTTGGTTTATTTTCACAAACTATGCAGTATAGTTCTAGCATTTCCTAATACGCTGTGTGTTAGGTGATCAATCAGTTTTTGGATCCCGAGCTTAGGACACCTTTCTGGAATGCAGACCTACTTACCCCGAGCTGAACTCGAACAGGCAGAAGAAAACCCCAAGTCGTTAGGTCCTTCTGCGCTAGGGTTTGATAAACTATTTGATTTGGCGAGGAGCATTTTCCTTTGCCTCGTGATTCCCGTTCAAAAAACTCCGAGAAGGATAAGGTCACATTCAACACTGTAATGACAGGAAAGCACCTTGGAATGGTTCAGACCCTGTCAACAGGCATTGGCTTTCCCTTTCTGAATGCTGGGCGAGGCTTAGTGGATAAGTCGAGAGATACTCTTTTTCTGCCGTCGCGAGGGCACCAGGTTGGGAGCAATTTGCCCAAGAACTATCTGGCATCAAGGTTCTCCATTGTGGTGGAATTTGATTGTTGGTGGTTGACAGCGGGGTTTCTTGGGTGGGCTGAGAAAATTGCTCTATCAAATAATCAAACAAGTAGTTATAACTGGTTAAAGATACTCACCCAAAACAAGCAAGAAGCTATAATTATTACCTGTTAATGATATCCACCGTGTTATTTTATAGTGGGCCACGGATTCAAGTCTTATATATCCGAAACCTATTATATGTACAGGCACCTTTAATGTTTTGACTTACACATCGTTATGATTTTTAGCTTTACTGCGGTGCGCTGTATAGATTGGCTCATGTAGCTCCAAGCCCCTATTTAAGTTACACAAATTATTGCTTTTCCTTTGCTGTGATGCTGACTTTTGTCATGCGAAGAATGAAGCTCAAGCTCGTTCTGTCACTGTCTTTTGTTTGAGGGTTCTAAAGACAGTTTGAGGGTTCTTTTAAAACGTTTACTGTTTTGTCATATCATGCTGGTTAAAAGATCAAACCCAGTATGTAACCATACGAGTGTAAACCTTGTTACACATCTGTCACGCACGGAGAAGGATTTGCATAATATAGGAACCTTGTTCATAGACATTTTTTTACACAAGATTGTGTACTATACTAATGCTAGAGTTTTACTGCATGAGGGGAGTCCAATACATCTCTCCTTTCCGGATAAATTGGGTAAGGATTCCCGACTGAGTTTTACTTGTTTACCATATGACTGGGCAACACACTAATAATTGTGGTTTTAAAAGAAAGCATAGTTAAGCTTGTATTGCGTATTGTTGTATATCATAAAACCATGTTGTTTTTCGGTGGTGCAATTGCAGAATTGTTTGGTAAAGATAAAAAGATTCCTATGTGAGAGGAGATTTCACAGGTGTAGGAAACTGTGTGTTACGGTGGTGTATAAATTATACCAAATGGCAGAACATGATGTATTCGCCCATGAGAATTTACCGAAAAATGTACCGAAAATGTATGGCAAATGTATGGCAACAAGGATTGTTGCAGCATACGACTCCCTTTGAATAAATAATACAATATAAAAGGTTTGGTGGACGTAGCCCATGGATTGGGTGAACCACGTACATTGGTGTCTCCTATGTTTATGTTTAAATGTTTCATTCTGCTCTGTACTGTTTGTGTGCTGACAATTTTTCTGCCATATTGAAAATTATCGTAATGACTTCATATATGCACTAATTTTGTTTAAAGACATTCTAAGATTAAAAGGCTAACCCGTTAAGGTTGTGAATAATAATTCATGGTAATGACTATAAGTTTTAATGCCGGAGCTAAATTTGGGCCTACATACGTCCTAATTAGGTTACATGCTACAGATACATCTTAAAAGGAAAGACTAAGAATGACAGAGGAACTTTGAATATTTTCAATACTGGAGAGATTACACACCCTCCTCGGAATGATGTAAATAATATCAAGTTCTCTTTTAAGTTACCTAAGTACAAAGGTTTAACTCCAAGAATATGTTATGCAGATAGACTAATAATGTGCTGATTGCATGAGTGCTCTTGATAAACAGCTTATACATGTGCATCGAAAGTCAGAACTATACCTAAAGGTCCTCTTAGCTTTCGGGTAATTGGGGGACATTACAAGGATGGATGCCTCATTCCTACCTGATATCCCTCATCAACAGGAAGGTTACCCAGATTAGTAGAATTGTTCAAAATGTCCACAAAGGGGTTGATTACTGGATGCGACATCTGTTGTCTGCAAGAACGTGAGCCTGTTTGCTCCACCCTGCCAAGAATCATAAGCAAGAGTTTCAAGGCGTGATGTGAATAGACTTGAAGCGGCACTTTGTTGGTCTGTAGGAGATTTCCTATAGCTACAACACAGAAGTGTTGGAAAAGGGAAGCAGTAGGAACTATAACTCGTATGAAATGTTGGAACCCTGTTGGAACCCTTGAATTCTAAGTTTATCCTGCCAAATTTGTTGTGCAACATGAGTTTGTTGTGGCAGCTGATCCATACTCGCAGAGCATTGCTGAGACATCTTTGGACCAACCACAACCCATGCTACTGTTGTTTGGGCTATAGATAAGTATTTGCCACCTGTGTGTTTGCCGAGGCCCTCACTCTGACATAGTAATTCTAGTTGTTGTATTGATAAAATAATGGTTAGGAGCTGCAGCACAACAACTAAATGTATAAATTACTTGCAACATGCAATTAAACCAATAAATGCAATCAAAATGAGAGTTCTAAATTCAGAATCTGCTGGGCTGGTGGAAATGATTGTCAAAAGAAGTAGACAGTATAACTATATTGAGCCACAATTGTAAATGTTGATAAGGTAAAGCTGTCTTGATTTCAGTCAATATCCATTTGCAGCATGCACCTTAATTTAAAGCAGCATCTACTAGAAGGAAATATGCACAACGCAGGAAAGCAGTAGTAAGCAAGTTGATAAACTGAAATATCCAAAGCTAATACCTACAAGGTTAAAATGGTGCATAGTTGGGCTGAAGGATGAGACTGAACAAAGATCACCACATGCACAGAGCACTGCCATTGCATAGCCAAATCAAATGATGTTCCACTCTGAATATCATGATGTTCCAGATTCAACCTTTCTTGTTGCTCATGAACATCTAAAAAGTCTGTCAGATCCCCTCTAGTGTTCTTACTTCTAAAATTCCTAAGTAAGCTTTTAAATCTATACCCTTGCTAAAGCCCAAAACAACAATTTATGGATATATATCAGAAGATTGTGTACCTCCAGCGAATACAGAGGGGCATTTGAGATACATCTGTGCTAGAACCTTTCGACGTAAATATCAAGAAATTAAGAATGAGACACCTAAATCGGCAAGAATGAGACACCCAAATTATCCTCTAGTTGTGAAAAGAATGCCACACAAGGCAATTTCTCCTAAATTATCATGGTTAGTGTTCTTCATTCCCAGGCATCCTAAAGTTGCAAAATATATTTATTAAAAAAACTTTCCACTATCCTACAATTATTTCCGTCCCTGCTAATTAATTGCAGATGTTAGTTACAGCTTTGATCTAATTGGGCCTGATGTTCCTACAGGTTTATGGAACCCTTGATCTCACGAGTTCCCATCATGGTTGTGGAGGGCAATCATGAAATCGAATAGCAAGTTGGAAATAATTCATTTGTGGCTTACAGTGCAAGATTTGCATTTCCAAGTCAAGAGAGTGGATCCAGTAGCACCTTCTATTACTCCTTCAATGCTGGAGGCATCCATTTCATCATGCTTGGAGGATACATAGATTACAATAAAACAGGTCTAACAATTTCTTATGGCTTATATTATATACTATTTGATGAGCACAGTAGGAAGTTTTACAGGTGTTTTCAGATGGTAACAGCATCAGAAAGAATCCTAACATTGGTTTTAGTGTAGGTCAGAAACATAATTACTTTGTTGTAGATATTACAGCAGGCTTTTGGGCATAAAATCTAGGCTCGATTTTGATATTAATGATAATTTGTCTCCTTGTTCACAAGGGAACAATATAGATGGTTGGAGCATGATTTAGCAGATGTTGACAGGAGCATGACTCCTTGGCTTGTTGCTACTTGGCACCCACCTTGGTACAACAGTTATAAAGCCCATTATCGTGAGGCTGAATGCATGAAACAGGAAATGGAGGAGCTACTATAAAGATATCGTGTTGATGTTGTATTCAATGGCCATGTGAGTAACTAACAAAAGAAATATCCAATAAATCTGCTTAATGGTGTTTCATGATTTTGACCTTATTTCTTCTGCTTTGATTAGGTCTGTAGTAGAACTACATGAAACAATATCTAGGGGGTGTATAAGTAATTGTGGTAAGAGGAAGAATGAAAAATAATATGGGTTATTCCTGTTGCTTGTAGGTTTATGCATATGAGATCGAACCGAGTCTTTAACTTACACATTGGATCCATGTGCTGCTCCTGTTTACATTACAGTGGGAGATGGTGGTAACAGAGAAAAGATGGAAATACCTCATGCTGATGATTCTGGTAACTACCTTGATCCGGCTTCCACGCCAGACACCCCAGAATGCTCTGGCCAGTGTTTCATGATTCGGAAACATGCCCCAAAACTCAATCCTACCTTTCAGCTTAAACAAGGCATGTTCCAAAAAAAACACAGTTAAATGGCAAGGAGTCCCAAAAAAACACATAAAAACTAAATCATCCTCCTTTTTGGAATTGTCATTTAACTTTTAATCAAATTTAATGTTGACATTTACATTATTTATATTTACTTTCATCTGACATTTAGCTTCAATTTGTGTTAGAAGTTAAAGTGGGACCCCCAATTTAGAAAGGCCAGTGAATCACACCCATCAGACCTCACATTGAGAAGATAAAAATTGGTGTGTTTTTCAACATTTGGTATGCAACATCTTTTCCAGAATTTAAGCATATATTCAGAACATGATCCTCTAGCCATTCCTCCTGCACACTTTCGGCTTCGATTTGGGTGATTCTAAAATTGAAAACTACAAGTGGAATAAGCTGCTCAATAGTGCCCATGCCAACTAACTAAAATACTTTAAATGGTAGCAATTGTTGAAGCCACTCATCAAGAAAAAACAAACTTCAGATTCTTGGATTCACTTGAGACAAACTATTCAGTGATTCATCAAATGAGTGTACTCATTTGATAATAGTATGATGATTTTTAGACCTGAGAGTTTAGAGGCCATTTAGGCCTCAATCTTTCCGTTTTCATTGAAACATCAAGTGCATTTTGTTATATTCACCCTTATATGCTATATACATGGGCACACTCTGTATTTTTTATGTCTAATGGTTGGATCTGTTACCTCTCAAACCTTCACTTCCCAAAATCAAGTCCTAAAGTTCAAGTGATCCCTTAGTCAAACTAAGAGGTGTTGCCAATGTCACCTCATAAACCCTCTTCGGACTTTAGGCCAGCCCTTCTCCAACTCAAAGGAGGCTTCCCTAGAATAAGATTACTAGAACTTAGTAAACGGAATTCAAGATAAATAAGAGATATCCTAGAAAAACAGTATGATGAGTTTAAAAAATAAATTGGATAAGTCAACCAAAGAC
Source organism: Pseudotsuga menziesii (assembly GCA_001517045.1). Classification (NCBI taxonomy): domain Eukaryota; kingdom Viridiplantae; phylum Streptophyta; class Pinopsida; order Pinales; family Pinaceae; genus Pseudotsuga; species Pseudotsuga menziesii. The sequence goes on from LPNX010166384.1 coordinate 95,851, forward strand.
TAGCGTCTTAGCACTGGGCAAAAGGGGTGAAATCAAGGTTCAATTGGAGTCTATCTTAATAAGTAATAATGGCAATTGAGACTGAAACATACAAGCTACAACAAACCCTTCCTTGCTGTGCCAAATTGCAGAAATATAACTAGAAAGATCACAAGAGTTAATGAACTCCAACAGGTACGGAGATTATGATTACCCTTAATGAAATGTGTGTGCATTTATGATTTAACCAAGCATAGAGAAATAATGCATTCATAAAAAACCTCCCATGGATAACATAAAGGAAAAGAAATTAAGTTACCAATACTTCATCTCAATATTGTTGCTAGGTTAGAGAGGTTACCCATCTACCTCAAACGGTTGGTATCAATGTTATTGGAACCAGACCAGAACCAATAAAACTGGCCAAACCAACCGGTTTCAAGATTTCTTAGGTCCAGTTCAGTGTTTCTAACCAAAGATGGCCAATTAGGTACCGAACATGCCGTTTTATACCTGAAACGACTGGTTCCGTACAGAACCAGTAATAAATTCCCAAACCAGCTGTTTTTATATAAGTCCATACAACATGGTTTTGAAGATGGAATTTCCATGGGATATGAGGCATTTTCCAATCTGACACTAGAGTACCTAATCCTGAAAAACTGTCTCAGCATCTCCTGGAACAAAGTTGAATGCATTACAGTTATCAACCACTGAGTTTTACTAGGCCTGGAAAGTGTCCTTTGGACAGTCACATGGTTATCTTTGCTGGGTTTATCTTTTCCATTTGCTAGAAGTTGTTCTCAACATACTCAGACTTGGCTCTTCACACAAAAATTTGATAAACTCGTCATTAGCTCTGATCTTTTATATGACTACACTAGCTAATTTTTGGCCTCAAGTTTAAACAAATTCTAGTAATAGCAATAGTTTCAGGAATCTACTCCATTTGGAGCATATTTTCCAAGAATATAACATTAAAATCTCTAATACCCAGCAAAAGCAAAATCAACAAAAGCAACATATGAAATACCATGACACAAAAGTATTATAAGACTACTGAAATTTGTACCTGAAAGTAAAAGATCTCCAAGAGTTGTCCACTAGTTGCATTTTGATCATGGAGACCTGCATAAATGATAAAAGACAAGAAAATTATATCAGTAAATAATATATAAGAAAATAAACAGTCATTTATAAATGTAAAAAATCCTAGGAATACAAAAGTGGCCATATACCTGAATGAGCTTCTCTTTGTTTCAAGAATAGGTTATGCTTTATTGAACAAAGCCAACCACGTGAAGGTGGAAGCTCATATGGCCCCTCCCCCCCCCTCACATCGCTCTCAATTCCCCTTACCCTTTAAATTATTTTGTTTACATAGAAAACATATAAAAAACTAAACATGTAAACATTGAAACATCAAATCACATAAACGTATAAACATCGAAACACAAGAAGGTAATCCATACAAACAACGTTTCATGTTAACATCGATATAAAATACAAGTCATGATATTTTACAATTTTCTCTTCGTGTGACTTTGTTTTTTTCGATTCAAAAAACCAACAAGTGGCATCTCAAATTCATCATTTTGCAATGTATCTGCTGAGCCCTGTCCTTCTGTGGTTTGTGTAATTTACGTGCCCTCATGTACCATACTCCTGGTACGTCACTGAACAGGGCATGGAGGCCGCTGCGAACGGGAAAGAACTGCAACAACGAAAAGAACATTTTTCTTAGGTTGAAAATTGATTCAAATCACTATTTCATTGTTTCGATAAACATTACAATATCGATTTTTAACTGTTTGTCTATCTGTGAAGGTTGGTGTTCCGACTACTTCAGTCGTTTGTTCCTCTTCCAGTTCATCCTCGTGAGCTACATGCTCTTCCATTTAAAGAATGAAATATGTAAGTATACGTAAAAAAAAAAATATCTATCATCAAAATACATATATATATTTCTAAAAATCGCTACTTGAATCCCTAGCTTGCTCCACATTATCATCCAACGGGTCCTCCCCAATATGATCTGGAACCCTCCCAGTACCGCTGGATTCACTGCTGCGGTTGCACTGTTGTTGCCAAACAAACATACAAATAGTGTTATGGTCTACTGTGGGAAAACATGAAGCAATAATGACTTTCAAATGTCCTTATTCATTCGATTTACCCGCATTCCCACAATTGGGCTGATTGGAGTCTACCCCAAGCTTTTTCTATTCTCAACCACACTTTCAAAAACATACTTGAAACCAATCTTGAGGTCTTCTTCGGTGGCGGCATCTGCGAACGTACTTCCGTGCAATATTGCAAAGAGAAGTTTATTATTAGAGAGAACGCAGCATATTATGTGCTAGTCTATAAGGACTCAAGAACTCAAAGTTCAATACTGTTCAATATGCTTAAAAGCAATGAAAACTATTCTAATAAAACTATGAATTTAATTAGCAGGCACAAGTCTCAAACCCCAACACTTGGTAAGATTTCAAAAATTTATAAAAAGGAATATTGCAAATTCTTATGATTCGGTGCCTTAGTTTTCTGTAGCCACCCTGTCCCAATTTATGCTGGCCAACCTTATACATTCTTGCCTTGGTTTCCTTGGAGGTGTCAGGCAACCTGTTTATGAAATTTATGACATATGTTAAATGTATGATTTGTTGCTTCACACAAAACATAAAATAAAATTCAGCATATCGCAATAGTATAATTATACGTCATGTACCTTGCGTTATCAGTCTGTGGTTGTTTTCCTTGATTTCTTAACAAAATAAATTTGGCATCAGCCATAAGTGCCTTCCACTCTTGCTCCGGTACCATGGGAGGGCTCTCATGCTTGGGGTTATCTACCAGTTTTCCCCTATATTGGGCCCTGGTATATTTCAAACGATCTCCAGCTAACTGTAAAACCACTTTCTTGTTGAAAGTGTCACCGAACAAGTAAATCATGTGTCTAATCAATTCATCTTTTAAATTGATGGTTTTTTTTTGCCACCCTATGTGAATGGTGGGCCCAAACAGCTCCAATGCTTTGTCATTTAAGTGTCTGTAGAAGAAATTATTGCCTGCATAAACATTTACAGCTTAATTTACAATATTTTCAGAATATGTCCATTTCAATTTAATGAAAAACATTGATGAAAACAATTAAAAAATACCTGCCATCTTTTGTATTTTCATAGGAACACATGCTTCATCGACTAGAAACATCACATCTAGTGATCCGATGCTTTTGACTCGTGCTGCTCCAGGAAAAGTTTCCTGGCCATCTACAGTAGCTTCATCTCCAGCGTCATGTGGAGTCCCAGGTGGCTCCATCTCATCATCATGCTCCATGTCATGATCATGCTCCATCTCATCATCATGCCCCATCTCATCATCATTGCCCTCATCATTGGCTTCGAGGAAATCCTCAAAAAGCCTCATTGGTACCTTGCTTTGACGAGCTTTTTTATGCAATGGATGGTCACTGCTACCAATACTTGTCTTTGTAGGTTCTCTATCCCGGGGTTCCAAAAATTCCTACATACGGAAAACATCGAGTTGATAAGAACATTCGCAATAATAGAAAACATATCATCAAATATGAAATCATGTTAAAGCTTATAAAAATTGTAATCGATGACACTTACCCCATGACCCTTTATTTTTTGTTGTAGCTCCACCATCATTGCCTTGTCATCAACTGTCTTGGGCCATTTGCAAGCAAAGGCCAGTAAATCCTTGTTTTCCCTTTTGAGGGCCAAATAGACCATTTTCATTGGGTCTAGGGAGGTGAAAATTTCTTCCTCACTTACATTGTCATCCACATCCAGTGCACCATACTAAAAGCATGAAACAATAAAATCAAGGAAATTAATTGTAACATCATTCAAAAATTGTTCACCTGTAAAATAATTGTTGTAGTATCAATAAAACTTACCGGATGCGGCGTAGTGGCTCGTGAATTCCCCGGTCACCCCGTGCCTGCTGAGGCTCCACGGGTGACTTCCCACAGTCACCCCATACCTCGTGAGACATTGCAGGTGACTTCCCATGGTCACCCCGTACCTGCTGAAATATTTAACAAAAAAACTGAAATCAATCAATAAAATCTATGTACATAATTGTGGACAGAAAAAACTGAAATATTTAACAATTACTTGTGGAGGCAGTACGGCGTGTGGCCTTCCACGGTCACCATGTATCTTTGTAGTCGCGGGTGCGCCGTGAGCACTGCCGTCACCCTGACACAATAAATCAATTAGTAGAAGTTGTGCAAACAATTGTACCATTAATAAAAAAGAGGTTTTGCAAAAATTTCACCATATACAAAAAGTATAATATGCATGTTACTATATCGGTTGTAGTCATCAAAACATTTACTTATTCTGGTCGAATTAAGTTACTATATTTAATAATTACCTCACGAGACGGTTTGGCTTGTGACCTTCCACGGTCACCATGTATTGTGCTAGCAGCATTTGACACATGTATATTCTAAAATGCAATTTCAATTGCCTTCGAACAATAGCTATCACTCATGGTTCAATCATGCGAAATACATGGAAGAACTCGGCTCTTCAAATGAATGCAATCATAACACTGATGTTCCTTACAAAAGGTGGGAGAGCATTTTAGTGCAAGATCAACAAAGAAATAATTATTCCAAATTTATGACAATTTTGGGAGATGTATCACCATATTCAAAGGTAGTTCTAATGCTAAATGAAGCATCCCAATACACCTAGCAGGTTATCTAGCAGTTCCAGTTTTATTTGCAAACAATTGTGGATTTAGTTCTTTGGTTATCAAATCCTAGTCTTTCTTGGTTGGTTTTCTATAATTGGTTTTCAGAGGGATTTCGATCCACAAATTTTGGATCTGAATTGATAGCATTAATTCTATATATTGTAAAATTGAGTTTGCAAAGGGGTTCAGTTTTGGAGGCTCGAGAGAGATGAATAAGAACCCAAATTGTCACCTTCTTGAGCGAGTTTGCTATGAGCCAATTTAATGTTCTGATTGTGAATATGGAATGTGATACATCCTACAAGTTATCTAGAATATCTAATTTAGGAGCTTTGATTTCCATGTCCAAATGCATTTTTATAGCCATGACGAGGGTTGATAATTATTGAGAGTCCCTAATTTGAGAAACATTCCAACATGAGAAAATTCATAGCAAGTCTTAGGGTTTGTAGGCTTCTAGGCCATAAAAATGCAACAAAGCTCCCAAAATTCACTAAATCCTTTTTCAAGGTCAACGTCTGACTTTTAGTTGATTAGGGTCTTATGAAGAGGGTTTTCAGTTTTTGAAATTTAATAGGGCAGACAAAAGGAAAGGCTATTAGATTTGGGTTTTGGAGTCCAAGAGGCTAGGGCATTAAGAACACTGCGAGCTTGTTATCGTTCATAGACAGTGCTTCCCATGCCAACCCACCTCAGTAAGAAAGCATATATGGATCCTAGGAGAGACTTGTATTGTCATTTCATCCAAAAATTTGTAAAATTAAAATACAATTCTACAGCTAATAAATTTGTTACAGTTAAAGGTGGATTGCGTATTATGCATCATAGCCAAGAAAGGGTGATCACTTGAGAATTGAGTAGGCTGGGTAACTAATGGTTACAAAGTTGGATCCCAAAACAGAGCAAACCCTCCATCAAAGTGGACAGATAAATAGGGAGACGTGTTGAAAAGTATCTTCATAACGATGCTGCAACATCACAATCCCAAAATATATGATTGATGTCTTTTCTGCCACTCTATACAAAGGCCATCCATAGGCTAGCCAAAATGTGCTTGCTGTCTAGCCCTTGATAATGTGTTAATCAGTTACTCTGAAGTCTGAACATGAATGGTTAGGCATATTAGTTAACCAGGGGTATCTGGAAACAAGTTTCAATACAACTTTTTATACCCCAGATGGCCATCAATTTTCAAGAAAGAACCCTGCTTTCTAGCCTGTCAATGAATATACGAGATATAGCTGTGAAAACAAGTGGAAAATTATGGGCATATTGTTTTGGTGGATTGAATATGAGCATCTATCGATTATGTCAAACAATCCTCCATTGTCTCCTCATTCCACTCCTATTCATTTATTTCCAAAGTTCCTATTCCTGTTCACTCCACACAATGCCCCAAAATGAAAGCTTTATGTATGCAGATCTACCCAGCTTGTTTCAACACCATGTGAAATAGCATAACCAAATGATTTCATAAGCCTACTAATTTTCTTGAATTCACAGAAACCCCAATCGAGCAATAGACAGTGTGAATCCGAAGCCACGAGGAGGATAGAACCCAAAAGGGTCTCAAACTCAAAGGTGGAAGCATTAAAAGACATACCTGGCCAGACATGTTCGATGCTTATGGATGAAATTGGAGGGTGATAGGAAGCCTGCAAGCAAATGCGTTCACCTAGGATTTCTCGAGCTCCTAGCCAAGGGGAGCAGCTCTCTCCAGCTCCAAGAAACTGTGAAGCGGACCTGCAAATTGGAGGGTTCGGGGGTTGTGAGGGATGAAATTGGAGGTGGCAAATGGAAAATTCCTTCAAGGTATTTCCAAGCGAAATTGCAAATGGATTTAAATTAAAATGCCCATTTAATTACTCCTAATGGTATTCATAACTGTCAAACATATGTAACTTCTTGCTGCCTAAATGTTAAGGTTAGTATTTACATAAATAATAAATGTATTTTTTAACAAATATTTGTTTTACCCTAAACTTAATTCTTCTACAAATTCTATTAGTTTAGTGCTGATTGAAATAACTATCTTAGAGATATTTAAATCAAGATTTGAATGAATTTTAATTTAAATATAAACATGTCATTTTTAAGATAGATTTGTGTTAGAGGACCATTTATTTGCTAGAAGAGAGCCAAAATATCATAGTCATATAGAATGAGAAATGGACCTAATCGAGTTGGCATAATAGCAAGGAATATAGTTATGGTTCTCCAGAATATTTTGAAGAGGGGATTGTCTGCAAAGACATATTTGAAGGTTTTTCAAATGATTGAGATGCAATATAAAAGAATTATAAGGTAGGATCTATGATAGTTGTGATCATGACATTAGATACACATTAGATCAACAACAAAAACCATGGACATTGAGATTCATATAAAAAATCAATGGTCGAATAACCCAGACAAACCAAGTATATAACGAGCGGTGATATAGGGTTTATGTTTCTAGGGATGAGCTTCTCTTGGTTTCAAGAATAGTTCATTCTCTACTAAACAGGGGCAACCACGTGAAGGTGGAAGCTCTA
>LPNX010166384.1:105160-117827 GCA_001517045.1 Pseudotsuga menziesii
TACCTATAATATGCATTATATATATAAAAAAACCATAACTATCATGCACAAAAATAAAAGGAAGCATTTTAATACTTGATACTCCATTCCAATTTCTTTCATAATCAAATATACTTCTCGATATGTGCATGGTAAAATATCTGACGTCGGTAATAGAAATTCACTTAACAATCTACAAAATTGAAAAGAATAAGTATCTTATAAACAATATTACTCATCATTAATATCGCATCCATATTTTACAAATAAAAATAACAATAGAAATATAGGACCAAAATCAACCTTAGAGGTAATTGTGAACATGCATACATAGATAATTAACAAATTACATACCTTATCATCTGTATGAAACTGGTGTTTGATAAACCATTCAAAACCTTGAATTTCACCAACAACAATATAGTAGATAGAAGATTTGCTGTTGAGCCTTCATAAAGAGGTTGCTGCGACTTCTTGATTAGAGGATCAACATCAATGTCATGATCACTATCATCATGGCCGTCGTCCTCATCCATTGAAGCAAATGTGTCATGGATCAACCTATGTATCTCATCTTCCTGATTTGTATCAGTAACGTTATATCCATCCATGTCAACGTCATTAAGAACTTGATCAGCTCCAATATTCTGATCACGAATTTGCTCACCCTATAAAGGAGTATTTCTGCTAGAACCTGGCAAATTATAACTATATGGAGGCTGACATTTTGGGGGCATTGTCTATATATGTACAAACAATTCAGTAAAATTAGTGTGTATAGAGCATATAAAATTATGATAAGACATTTTACTAAAATTCATGACATGATGACCATTAGAGAGAATACATTAAATACTGAATAACCTCTTACCAAGGGACGATATTCATTGCCCCCTTCGGCGTGTCCCTTCTCCCTACAATGTCTTTCAGCTGTTGTTATTAAAATTCTTCTTCTTTGCAAACCCCTGCAATCATTGCACGGGCAATAACATTTTCGATCGCCCCTCGCCTCTAATGCCGCTCTGAACTGAGCAAGCTTCCTTGCATTTTCGTTCATGGTGACAAAGCCTTGTGGTGACAAGAAATTGTCTTACCTACACCATACCAAACAATAAGTTGTCAAATACATCACAAACCACTATTCCTTATGTGTCATCAATTTTATTTATTTACTCACTATCATCACATAACGACTAATATATCATGTACCTCTCCAAGAATAACATCGTATGACATGAGAATACCATGGCTAACTCAACCTCATCAATGAAGTGAATTAAAAGAAGGAAATTTAAGTCCATGAAACTTGTGGGCAGTTTCCTTTTAACCACACAAAAAATATGAACTATATGTTGATTAGACATTGTACTGATAGCCATGTGCACATCATTTGACGTAATCCAACATAAAAAAGTAAATAATTTTGATATCGAACATTGTAGGTTCTAATGGAAGTCATGGTTACCACAATTGTGCATGAGCAATGGATAATGGTACTAAAAATAAACACAAAAAAAATTAAAGTAAGCATATTAGTATGAGTGCAGAACATGTAACCTACATTGTAGAAAAAAGAAGCATGTAATATGCATACATTCCCTTGGAAGGTTTAGAAAATCATGTGATTTCAACCCCAACAAATGTCCTTATATGGTGGAGTAGCATTGTAGAGTTTATTTGTATAAATAAGGAAGCTTCACACCCAGTATAACATCCTTTTTCGAGAGAGAGATAATAAAATCTATGGACGTGACCTTCTTTACAATATCAAGAGGGACTAGTCTCTCCTTTACTTTCTTGTATGTTATCCATTGTTTGAAAAATATTGAACATTAAATCAATGATATTAGTAAAACACAATGAATTTAGTATATTCACACATCAAATAAACCATTGATTTAATATGCATCATTTGAAAATCATTTCCAAACATGATTTAAGACAAGCTTCATAACCAGTAATTCATAACCGGCAATGCATAAGAGATGGTGTAAACTTCCAACGTGAATAAGTTAATGAAAAGCTTTAACAAATTTGTTAATAATAAAATAAAACTTAAAGTTGAACCGTAATTTTATTTTTACCCCACAACTATATAAATATGAGACTAATAGGTTGGCAAAACAATATAAGTAAATAAATTGAAATTTGAAAATAAAGTTTAAATATAAAAAACATTAAATAATAAAACTAATATAAAAATGAGTTATATTTAAAAGTAATAATTATTTTTCATAATTGGGAAGAAAAATCAATTAAGCTCTAATTCAAATATGTTCAAGTGTGATAATAAGAGATTTGACAAATTTCGATGTATGGACCTTGGTGTTCAACTAAAGTGACGTAAAATGACAATATTGAAGACTTTGATGAAAATATTATTGTGCGTTTGAATTTCCCATATAAAAAAGTCCCTTTTTGCATGCATGTTGTTCTAATCTAAAATATTATTGGGCGTTTGAACTTTCCATATAAAAATAAAATCGAATCCCTTTTTACATGTATGTTGTCTTAAACCGATTCTAGTAGAAGGCATTAAACCTTGGAAGAGGACACATAAGCTACAAAAGAAGCAAAATCTTTCAACCGAATTCATCCAATACTACCAAAAAAAAGTTAGTAAAAGAAGAACATTGTGAAGATAAGAGGATGAAGGCCTAAACATAGATGTCTCTCCATGTTTGGAAGATTGGAAATCATTTAGTATGCATCATTTGAAAACACAAACTAACCTTGCACATTTAAAATCCGAACTATGTAGATCTAGATTGTTCACCAGCAGGAGACGAAAATAATAAACAGCTCCAAAAATCACCCGAAAACAGTGCTGCAACAATGTCAAGTGTGAATAAAATCTCATTAAGGTCTTTATTTTTATAGAACTCTTAGAGGTCGCTATAGCGACGGAAAACATTGACTTTTTGCGCCCTAGGTCAAGTTGACCGTCGTAAAAAGCCAGTAAAATCTCAATGCCCTAGGTCAACTTGACGGTGCCGTCACTATAGCGACGGATAGCCGTGGATACAGTGACGTCCAGCTCTTTAGCCATGGATACAGCGATGGCTAGGAGTGGATACAGCGACGCCTCGTTCCTGTTGCTTCCGATTTTACACCAAAAAGTAAGAAACGTGGAAAACCTCCGTGGAAAAATCTGCGCTTTTGTACTAGTGCTACAATTTATTTCTTGTATAGGATATTTTATGTTATCGGAATATTTCATGTTGTCGGCATACCTATATTTAATATAAAGAGACCAACTAGCACCTATAACATTAGCATAAGCTCTAAACAGAACTGTTTAAACATAATTTATGAAATAAATTAACTTAAAAAATATATTTAAACAGAGCCATAACAAAAGTAATAAAGCTACGAATTCCAAACTAAACCATCAGAAGACCTCTCACAGTATGATACGTATTATAAAGAACCAAAATTGTAAACAAACAACTTCTCATTATTAAAAGTAATCCATAAATCAAACATATAGTCAATATATCAAGACCGTCTAATCGTCTAAAGTTCATGATATAAATAAACAATCCTAAACACAATCAATCTCATTCATAGTAACCAAACCACATATGTAATATGCATAATACATTTATCCAAATCGTAGATCATGAGAAAAATTTCAACATAATAAATAAACCATAAAATGTTTTCCATAGAAATCAGTAAAGCATAGCCTAAGTAAACAGAGGTTGCAGGATTGATTTATGTGGGCGTGAATGCCCAAACAATCCTTTACAATAACCATCGTTTAAACTATCGTCACCCAAGATCGAATCCTGTGGTGTTCACATAATAAATTAAAAGTCACCATATCGAATCTTGTAGGATTCTCTATTATCCTACCAAATGTTGTAACATTTGATCTATCAACTATACATACCATGCTATTGAATTCGCATTCACAGGCCGTAAAATATTTCCACATATCTCTACATAGAGATTAAAACCCCGATTATTTACACTCTCTAACCAACTAATGGCTCACGGTAGTTTGTTTGGAAAATGTTAAAAAACTATCATAACCCACTACAACCCCGTAAATGCTAAACAATTAGCAATGATACTCATTTGAAGGGATAAACCCATAGTCACGAACTCTTACATTTAAATACAGAGGTAAGAACTACAAATATGAATTAAACTATAAAAAAGATATTTTATTCATCCATTACATAGTCATAACTCTAATGGCGGGAACGTCATTGCCATCTATGGCATGGCTCCAAAGGCCAAACTAACAATGTTAATAGTTCATATCAAGAACTAAACAAGACTTACAAATATACATAGATACGAAGTATCACCTGAAACCAAGAATCATAACCATGATACACCCAGTATGTAAATGTTGTACAATAATATTTATAAACCAAAATAATAATTTTCACAGGCGTGTATCCAAGGCCTGGAACCATTGCAAAAATTGGTGTTGTTTCCATTTAACAAAACAGAAAACATATTCAAAAATCACATATCTTGCAAGCATTCACCATCGCAATGATACTGATAGAGTAAAAAAATTACAGAATCAAAATACAATAGTCGCATCTCGAGGGTGCTAAAACCGAAACAAAAATCCCAAGTCTTAAACGCATCCCCGAATTCTTTACATCATTTTTTGTAGACAGTCCCTTTCCAAATCACACCCATTGAAATAAAACCTAGACTAAGCAATTCAAGCAACCACAATCTTCATGGTTTGTCATGAAATCCACAGCAGAGAAGGAGCATGTTTCGACTGGTTACAACAAGGGCTTACATGTAATGGGTATTGTGTCGACCACCAAGGCAACCCGCGACCCACGTTGTCCAGACCCTGCAACCTTCAAACAAAACCAAGATATGATGAGAAGTATGTTGTAAACACCAAACTGAACAACAACACAATGTTTCTAAACAAGAGTGGAAGTCATACCTACCAACGTAGTTGACCCCCAAAGCTCCACGCCATAGAGAAGACCAGAGGAAGAGCTCAGGAAGCCATTTTATAAATGAAACAAGCCATTATGCTAGTCCAAGACCTAATATTAAGACCCACGATTTCCCATGCGCATTTGATTTTCCACCCTGGCCCGTATTACCACAAATCAAAACCTACTGTATAGTTTGTGCCACCTTCCAATGCACAACAACGTTTAAACCCCCAACATGCATATCGAATACATATGGTATAGCCATAGTTGATGGCATATGTAATATGCCATGAATGGCTAGTGATATGTCTTAAAACTTGTACACAAGGACTTTAAATAAGTGAAGGACAATCTTATAAAATGATAATCCATGTACATTATCACATACACCATGAAATTATTAAACTGCATGAGTAACTAAATCAAGGTCACAAGACAATAAAAACAATGATAATGACCAGTACAACATAGGCTAGTAAACACCCTGCTTTGCATAAATATCAACTAGCATTTGTAATAATATCACTAGGACATGTCTATAAGTTTATTCGCCATCCAAATAGTATAGACAATATGCCTTTAGGTCACCATGATAGTCAGTTTTTCGTCATCAAGTGCACGTGCAACTGACAAGGAAAAAAGTGCAATAGTTCCAAAAAACCTAAGTAAGCCTTGTAGCAACAAGTAGAAACAATTACCTTTTTAGGTGTTTACAAGGGAAACAAGTCCCGCCACTCCACCCCTTGACAAATACAAGTTAAGTAAGATTTATTCATAAACAGTAATCAATCTTTACAACTGATAACTAAGGAATCAAAACAACATACATATATATAAATACATAACTATCAATTTATATATTAAACGACATAACGACACCACAACATTTCACTAATAACAACATCAGGAAAAAATAGAGAAGGAAGTAAGAAAGGATTACAACAATACTATGCATAGAAACAAACATAACACATTCCTCATAAGTTGAGTTAATGTCTAGTTCAGGAAGTGAATGACTAGCCTAATATTTTTTTTCGAATTTTCTATACATTACAAGTGGTATGAGAGCCCAATTTCAACACTAAGAGTCCAAATGGGCCTAGCAGACATTCTTTGCAAGGAAAATAAATATGTTTTTACATTTTGTTAACTAACAAAAATATTTCCTAATATTTAAAATTTGCAATTTCACGATTTTACTAGAACAATTCAGATCATGAGCACTCAAGAGGACAACAGACAATAAGGACAAATGAATACCCCCACCAAGGAAGCATAACTGGTAGTGGAACTAAATTCTGATATAATGAAAACCATACAAAGGAACAAGGAACAAAAGGAACAACAAGTAATTAATGAATCCTTTAAGCTGAAACATGACGGGAGGAAGCTGCAGCGAAAACCCACTCATTCCACAAACAGGTTCAAGAAAGAATTCTATCATAAACGAGAAAGCAGCTCGAGAGAAGAAGGAAAACAAGAACATACCCTTGAACCTCCAAAAGGAGATTATTACAGTCTTTCTAGTGATGATTCTCTTTCTCCATGGAGGAAGAAACTGAGAAATGATGACAATCTTCAAGGAGAGTTTCAAAAAATAAAATCCCCAACCTATGAAGGAGAGATGAACATAGGGGAGAAAGCCGAGGAATGAGTTTTAGGTATGAGCAAATATTTCTGAGTTCATAACTACTATAGCGAAATGAAAGCTCGTATAGCCATCTATAACTTAAATTGCAAAGCATCTAGATGGTGGAGAGACTTCAAACATACCAAGAAGGATGACCTAAGAGAAGTATGGTGGACTAAGTTTCGCAATATTTTTCAAGAGAAATATATGTCGAAAAGTTTCTTCGAGAAAAAATTGAAAGAGTTTCATGAGTTACGTATGGGATCCATGACTATGGATTCTTTATTAATCGATTTCTTGATCTGTTGCATTATGTACCATATATCATGGATCAGAAAGTGAAAATAAAACACTTTTTAGGATGTATTCCTCCCAACTTTCGAGAGCGGATTGAATTTGACATGCCTAAAACATTTGACACCACCTTACACAAATATAGGATTTTCTATGAGCATGGACAGCTAAGGAAATAGAACATGAACATAAGCAGAGACATTTATAGGACCTTCTCAGACAACTGCAAACCAGTTTTTAACCCACCATCACACATAAAGTAGAACAACAATTTTTCAACTAACAAGAACTTCAACAAAACATGTACAAAACCATGTGTACCAGCTCCAAATACCAACAAGCCTACAACAAATTGGGGAGGCAATGTTTCCTCAATGAAAAATAAATGCTAGAAATGACAAGGGCCTCATTCCACCCAAGACTATAAGAGTAAGACCAATGTGGTCTTGTACAACTTACATGAAGAACTAATGGTAGAGGACATAGCTGGAACACCACGGATTTATGCAGCCTTGGATGGCCGACAGGATGACCATTAGGCTACCATGGTTGAGATAGAAGGTAATATCTTAAACAACTATATTTCAATGTTAATTGACCCTGGTGCTTTACATAGCTATGTATCGCCTGAAATTGTTGATGTATGTAAACTAGGAAAAGTTTAACATGATAAACCTTGGCTAGTGCGATTAGCCACAGGTATGAAACATACAGTTTCAAAAATAGTTAAAGATTGTGAGGTAAACCTGAATGGTTTTCCTACTAGAGTAAACGTGAACATACTACCCTTAGGGTCATATGATGGACTTATCAGCATGGACGCATTGGGACTACACTATGTCATGCTCGATTGCTTACACAATTCAATCTTGTGTACATATAGCTAACGGAATCAAGTAAATATTCAAGGCATACCTAAGAAAGATTTTGTAAAGCAGGTATATGCTTTACAAGAAAATAAGTACATTAGAAAAAACTTAAGGCTATCACTGTCGACCACAACAAAATTAAGGCTATCACTGAATGGATGGACTATCTGTCGACCACAACAAAATTAAGGCTATCACTTAGTGTCCATTTCCAAAATTCTAACAGACATAAGATCACTCAGGGGGATTACTGATATTATTGAATTTTCATAGAAGGATTTTCTAAGATAGCCTACCCCGTAACTTCACTGCAGAAGAAAGGTAAAATGTATGAGTGGACTGAAAAGTGTATGGAAAGTTTTAATAAATTAAAACATTTGTGTGACTACCATCCCCATCCTGAAAATTCTTCATCCTTTTAAGGATGTTGTCGTATGTACTGACGCTTGTAAGGAAGGCTTAGCCATAATGTTAATACAAGAAAATCAAGTCATGGCTTATGAATCTAGAAAATTAAAAGAGCATGAAAATAATTACACTACGTACAACTTAGAACTTGCTGAAATTATAAATTCTTTAAAGATATGGTGACAATACCTAATCCAAAGAAATTTTTCGTTTATGTTAGAGAACATAAGTTTCAAATATTTATTTGACTAACAAAATCTAAATGCTAGACAAGACAGGTGGTTGTATTTCTTAAGAGAATACACATTCAAAATTAAAAACATAATGGAAAATAAACAAAGTGGAAAACGCTTTGATTCGTCACACAAACATACTTTTTGCAACCTGTAGTTACAAATCAAATCTGGAAAATTAGATCTTAAATGCAGAAAATTCTGATAAAGAATACCAAAATCTAAAAGAATAAACTGGTGGAAATGAAAATATCCAGATAATAATAGATTTTAACCTAAATAGAAGAAGATTATTGTTGCATACAAACATGTTGTACATATCAAATACAACATAAATCGAATTAACAAACATGAATGAGTTACATAAATGACTTTATTCAGGACATTGTGGATACCAACAGGCAACATGATTGAAGTATGGTCGTAGTTGATAATTAAGTAAACCGGCCAACTTTATTCCTTTAAAATATACTTATAAGGTTGTTCACATTGCAAATATTTTTATGAAAGATATTTTCACATTACATGGTATACCAAAGGTAATAATCTAATATAGAGATGAAAGATTTACACAAAATTTATAAAAGGATTTGTTTAAAGGGTTAGACACTTAGTTGAACTTCAGTACTGTCTCTCATCTGCAAATCGATGGGCATACTGAAAGAGTAAACCAAGTCTGAGAAGACATGCTATGTAATGGACAAGCGAGGTAAATGGGAAGACTACTTACACTTACTCTAATTTGCTTACAATAATAATTTTCAAGTATCACCAGGCATGGGTCCTTTTGAAATCTTGTATGAACGCAAATGTAATACTCCAATTTCTTGGATCATTCTAGTTGATAGGTCAATGTTAGTACCTGAATTGTTAAAGGATATGGAACTAACCATGAAGCAGGTGTGAAAAAAGTTGAAGGTTTCCCAAGACAGGAAATTTTTTTATCCTAGCCTAAAAAGAAATCCTATAGAGCTCTACGTAGGTGTACAAGTGTACATAAAGTTAAATCCCAAGAAAATATATTTGAGATTGGGTAAGTATTAAAATTTGACACCCAGATATTGTGGTCTATTTGATATTTTGGCTAAAGTAGGGTCGTGTTGCATATAGTTTAGACCTAACACCTACTATTAAATTACATGACATTTTTCATGTTTCCATTTTGAAAAAACATATTCATGATGCTACTCATGTAATCGATTGTAATTTTATAAAGGTGGAACCCAAAGGGGAGTTCCAGATGGGACCAGAGTGTATTCTTGATAGGAAAGTATTTTTACTCTTGAATCGTACCATCGGATAGGTCAAGGTGCAATGGAGGCACCTTAGTTTGAAAGAATCTTCTTGAGGATTGGAAAGGTTTATGCGGAAGGCATATCCAATCCTGTTCCAAGATGAAGATATGGAAGGCTAAAATAAAAAAATTAGTAACACCGAGGACGATGTTATCATATACGGGGAGGTGTATGTGATACACCAAGAATTAATAATTTATTGTTAATTTCTACTAAGATATTTTATTTTGTTATTTTAAATATTTTTGACAAAAAGTATAAAATAAAGCAAATCTAACTAATTATTCTTTTATTAATAAAATATAATGAAGGGGAAAAAATGAAATAGTTGTTGAAGAGTGTTTGTTGACCCACAAGAGGAAAATACAAGTGGTTGTAGTTGATGAGAACTCAAGGTGTAGGATGCATCTTCCCCAAAACTAGGTCACCACTCTTTGTTAGGTTCTAAAGAGAAAGAGGCTCATAAATGAACAATTCATAAGAAAAATACTATATAATAGTACGCCCATTAGTGTCAAAACCCCAAAATTTCAAAAAATTTAAAACTTTTAAAATAACATATAATCACATTTAAAAGCAGATGTTAACGGGTTGATTAGTTTATGCTATTTAAAATGTAACTAAATAGTTATTTAAATACTCTGTACCTTGAAGAGCATTTTTCTTTCCAGCTACTGATTATTTTTCATTTTGCAACATAAGGTGGTTTGTCGTAAAGGGCTGGGCTTACATAGCTTTCAAGCTAATGCAGCCGTTTTCTTATAATACAGATATAGAAGTAAGAAGTATGGTTCGATCCTAACAAGTCTTTGAAGTTACAGTTCAGAATTCTGCAAACAATTTGTTTAGTAAAAGTTTATACATGCTAGACCGAAATATCATACTTTTCAAGGTAATATCTTGTTATTTCTGCGATAATTTTCCTTTGAGATTTAATATTAAAAGAACTGCATTTTTCCTATAAACAAAATAGTAAAGGACTATTTCATCCAATGTCATAAAATTTAATAAATTTTACAAGTATGATAAACCCTTTATGTTCGTCCTGAAGAATGTAATTATTATTTCTTACCTTGACAGCTAGCCTGTTAAAAAGATCAAAGCTTCACAGATTTACTTCTTTTTGGCAAGGGTATAATAATAACATTCCATGCTTAGATTACATTCTGTTCAACTTTCTACTGATGAGGACTATTATTAACATCGATTCATAATTATTCTTATTGCAACATCTATAAATTATGATTCCAAACAAGTATTCTTTTTATAGTTTAAAAGTCTACATTCTTTTACAATGTTTAACTCATTCCAAAAGTATCATTGGTTGGAAACCTAATACTATTAGAATCAGTCCTAGACTCTTTTCATTTGATCTCTTATGATATCTCAAGACTAGGTTTACAAACAAAAGAGAGAATTCAAGCTTTCTAGCCTGCCTTTCTTATGAAGTCTCTTGTAATTCTAAGTTTGGAGAGTGACAAGTCTATTTGTCACCAACAACATTATGACTAAAACAAGAAATGGTTATCTCCCTATTTCCCAAGTATCTAGACTAAATACTAGAGTTAACCCAAACAATTTATCATTAACATAAGGGAATATCAATAATTGCATGTGCTCCAAAGAATAGATATGAATACTACTATCTTTTGAAAAACCAAATAGATAGCATTAAAGTTGTAGACTAACACAACTAAACTATATTCAAAATCTATTATACTATAGTCTCTTCTTATCCTAAACGAAATGCTATGCTTGTGCGACAAGGTTGTGTATAAACCAATGTAGCATGCAAAATAATAAACAATTCATAACATGCAATATGTAATAACAATATGCTAATGATGCGTTGTTGACCAAAGTGTAGGTGGTACCATGGTTTAAAATATCCTTTGGTACCTTCCAACGATGATTTGTTTGATGAATAATCATCGGTCGTGAACTTTGGGTGATAGCTAAGATCAAACCAATTATTAAAATGACTACGTGGCTGATTGGTGGCCATGTATTGGCGTTATAATACGGTTGATCGAACCCTAGACCCCCATTCTTCCTATGTTCACGGCCTTTGGCCGCTCTGCAAACCTTTCGGGATTATGTTGAGGTTGTGTTGACCGCCATTACATCTCCTACCGCCATTGCATCTCCTACTGCTCCTGTTCCTCACAACTCAGTTACTTGCACTGCGAGAGTTATTTGGAGTGTTTATAAAAGTGTTGTTTACCTCAGTGATGCCGCCATTGATGGACTTGGTTCGGTTATTGACAGTTCAACCCTTTTCTATCCCTTAAAATGTGATTATCCTTTCAATAGACGTGCCTGGTTCTACCAACGGTCTGTGTGATAGTTTAAAAGAGTGAACACAACAGTTGTAGGGTTCTTACCCTCTCCTTCGATTTGCTGGGATTTCATTCTTGCTGTTAAGGATTGAACGAGTTACCATCAAACCTTTGGTTGTTGAAAGGTCTCCCCTTGCTGGAAATGGTCGTAGCTTCGCTGCGAGGGTTGTCAATAGGTAAGATAACTATATCTTGATTTTCTTTACTGTACAGTAATTTATACCAGTTATTATAATTCTTTTATATTTAAAACTGTTACTAACAACACTGTGCAATCGCTTTTCCTTGCAGGTGAACCTGTTTCTCTTCTTCGATTCCACTAGAGTAGGGTTACGGCTTCAAGACCACGGTAAGCCTTGGTCCTTCCACGGCTTATCACGTTGTGTGAAACCCTTACGTGAATGTATAGAGTTGGTTGTTGCAGCCCTTTTGTTGACCTTCAAGGGTTTTCGGTTTGTTTACTTTTATGTTTAAAATTAAGGGTAAAACCCTAGCTCTTAAAGAGAGCCCTCCCGCTACGGCTGTGAATGTAAAAACCTGTTTGAAGTTAATGTTTGGTTTTTAAAAACTTTTACAGGCTATAAGCCTTGCATTACTATTTTCAGTCACCTCTACAGGTTGTACGCCTTTATATATATATATATATATATATATATATATATATATATATATATATTCTGTTACAGCTATGG
>LPNX010166394.1:2116-26069 GCA_001517045.1 Pseudotsuga menziesii
AATACCAGGTTTGGAATTTCACATCTATGCTCCCTATCAAATAAAAATTCTATAACCGTTTAGCGTTTTTCATGCCCTTCTGATCAAAGACTAAAGAACTCATAGTTCGTGTACATTTTAGTGAAGATTAAAAGGTAATACCAGGCTTGGAATTTCACATCTATGCTCCTTATCAAATAAACATTCTATAAAAGTTTAGCATATTTCATGCCCTTCTGATCAAATTCATTAGTGTAATTTTTTAAAACTTTTTATATGACAATTTCACT
Source organism: Pseudotsuga menziesii (assembly GCA_001517045.1). NCBI lineage: Eukaryota > Viridiplantae > Streptophyta > Pinopsida > Pinales > Pinaceae > Pseudotsuga > Pseudotsuga menziesii. The sequence goes on from LPNX010166394.1 coordinate 2,386, forward strand.
ATTATAACTTTTGTATTTTCTCTAAATTTTAAATACACCATTTAAAAAAATATATAACTAAAATAAAAATATAAAAATAAAATATTCATAACAATAAACATATTAACTAAAATAAATAATTAAGACTTCTATCATAAAAATAGTAAAAATGATATTTTATATAATATTTTTTTTTAATTTATACTAATAAATACCATATATTTATAAAATATATGTAAATTATAATCAATAAAATTGATTTGGACCATATCCAAAATTTAATTTTAGAAAAGTGTACATAATGAATATCCCAAAATAGCCTGGTTTAGTTTGCAGCAAGTAAGTCAAAGAAAATGAATAAATATTTAGAACTACCAAAACCACCTTTTAGGTTACCTATGTCTTATTCATCTTATTGAAAAGGAAAAGGACTAGCGCCACACTCCCAATAAGCTTTTTGATTCCCCAATGCTCACAAGCAAATAGTTAAGCTTCAGCCTACCTACCACTGATATCAGCAAGATTCAACCCTACAGAAGCTCACAAGCTTAAAAGTCAAAAGTACTTTTTAAACCTCGGCCAATAAGAGCTCTGGCATTCAGATCCGGAAGTAAGTCCCAATGCTGAAACACCGATCTTGATCTATCGATGCCATGCCAATCGCCAATACAACTACATGCCAAAGTAAAACAAAGGCCAGCAAGCAAACAACAACTTGTATACAAGTAACCATTCAATATATTCATATACTCTTTAGAAACATTATGGAAAGAATATGATACGCTTATAATGGATTTCATTTAAACTAAACCGACATTGTATTTGAATTCATTTCAATTGCCCACACAACTACGCGACCGAAAATTGATCCCTTCGACGCGTGTCCATGTTTCATGCCGCCCAGATGGCATGAAAAAACCCACCATCGAAGCACAACATGAATACACTTTCTCGAAGGTGATTTATAGTTTCTTACATCAATTTGCAGAGCTTAGCACACCATGAATACGCTTTCTCTGAGGTGATTTGCATTTTTCTTACATCAATTTTCAGATCTTAGCACACCATGAATACGCTTTCTCTGAGGTGATTTTGTAGTTTTCTCATCAATTTTGTGTAGTTACATCAATTAACATAGGTTATTCCATCATTTTGCAGAGCGTAGCACACCATGAATATGCTTTATCTGAGGTGATTTGCAGTTTCTCATCAATTTTGTGTAGTTACGTCAATTCACTCTGTAGTGGCATTATTTATGAGTTTGCAGTGGTCCACGAACACAGTAACTAATTATATATATGTATTTTTGTTGTCAGAAATAAAACACTAAGCCAGAAAGAAAACACTAAGCCAGCAAGCCAGGTTAACCACTAAGCAAGCAAGGCTAACACTCAACAAGGCAGGCAAGATCACACTAAGCCAGTGGAAAGCAAGCCAAAAGTAGAAGCAAGGAAAGCTACAGGCTAGCAAGGGCTGAAATCCCCAGCAGCAAGCCCTCAGTGTTGACCAGCAAGCCCTTGGTGTTGACCAGCCTCAATTTAGCTGGACCAGCTGAGTTGTTCGACCAGCCATTGACCCCCGGTTCATCTCCCATCCCGGGTTGATTTTGTAAGCAAGTAGAAAGCCAAGTGTTCTTGTACCATCCCGTGTCATTTAATCTCCCATCCCCGGTTTCTTTATCTCCGTGTCATTTGATCTCCATTTGCACAAATGCAGGCATTCCCTCCAAGCTATTGAGAGCGTCGACCATCTTAGGAAAAGGATGCTCCTCATCCCAGCATTTCAATTTCCCACACAACCACTACCACGTGCACTCGGTGTAGTATATGAAAGACTGGACACTGATCCCTTCTACGCGTGTCCATCTTGCATGCCGCCCAGATGGCATGAAAAAACCCACCATCAAAGCACACCATGAATATGCTTTCTCTGAGGTGATTTGCAGTTTTCTTACATCAATTTGCAAAGCTTAGCACACCATGAATACACTTTCTTTGAGGTGATTTGCAGTTTTCTTACATCAATTTGCAAAGAAAAGCACACCATGAATACGCTTTCTCTGAGGTGATTTTGCATTTTTATCATCAATTTTGTGTAGTTACATCAATTAACTTTAGGTTATTCCATCATTTTGCAGAGCGTAGCACACCATGAATACGCTTTCTCTGAGGTGATTTGCAGTTTCTCATCAATTTTGTATAGTTACATCAATTGACTCTGTAGTGGCGTTATTTATGAGTTTGTAGTGGTTTTGTTATCCTTCATTATCCACAAACATGGTAACAAATTACATCTATGTATTTCAACAAATTTATAGGTTTGAAGTAGATTTGTTAAATAAATTCACCATGAGTTTGCCTCCAGACGATTTACAAGCTTCGTGAATTCCATGTGTTCGTTGATCTTCGTTTGCACAAATTCGGGCATTCCCTCCAAGCTGCTGAGAGCGTCCGTGATCTCCGGAAGAGGATGCTCCTCATCCCAGCATTTCAATTGCCCACACAACCCATAGTTGCACGCTCCCAGTGTAGTGTATGAAATACCGGACACTATATGAAAGACCAGACACTGAACTTAGCCGCCACCGCCCACTGCAACTGACTAGCCAATGAACATGTAGATGGAGGTATGCATCACCTCCTAAGAGTGTCAGCAGGGTAGGCAGTGATTGATGTGCATTTAAGGGAGAAGGTGCCAAATGCCAAGTAGCAGATCAAGATCAATGAGGTAGATTACCCCAATCATCGGACGAAAGCATCCTATGGATGAAAATTAAAAAAAAAAAAACATTAAATTCGAGGAGTCAACTCCCACTTGTTGAAATGCCTTACAGCGTAATTATATCCAAAAGTCACTTAATTCCAATTTAAAGTTAATGCCATGCTATGAACACATCAATTGGATGATTAAATCTTAACGCAGATATTAGAATGAATTTAAATATTGAGAATTTATAATATCAATGACTTAATGCCAATTATCAAGTTGATGTATTAAAAGGATACCATAGGTAACATAAGAATATTAAAATATTAAATATTAAGAATAACTAGCATACCCTCGAACCAGGGGTAATGAAAAGTTGAAGAGAACTTCAATATGTTGCAAAAGAGAGAAAGTTGTGTGTATGTACATAATATAATATTATGTGTTGAAAGAAAGTTTAGCTAATTTATGGTAAGCATAATAGTCGATGAAATTGAAAAGAAAACTCTATTGCAAGTACCAATAAGCAATAAATAGAAACCCTTGTAATTGATGGCAAGTAAAATTAAATGCACATTAATTTTTCATACGTGAAAGTGTACATATGTGAGTAAAATAATAAAAGGCTGGGTAGCAATCATGATCAAGATCGTGCCCAGGTGCACGCCGGGGATAATAGTCGATTGAATGAGTCGATTTTTGTTATGTCGAAAGCATATAAGAAGAAACAACAAAGCAGGGAACACACTAGGTCGACAAGAAATATATGCACAGACAATATGCAAGAATTCAAACCAATTTATTAACTTTGCTCCATGAAGGATGGAGGAATCAGATTTCTATTGATCAGAAAGATTATATATTACGTTAGTGTACATGCTTATATAGGATGTTGAGACGCTTGCATGACTACCTGCTACGTTTAGTTACAAAGAAGAAGTTATAACGGTTCAGAAGTTCAACCATCGTAGGCAGAGCATGTTGGTATGATGTATGTCAAGGCAGACCTGTCGAGCGAACATGTCGAGGTGGACCTGTCAAAGTAGAACTTGTCGAGCAAACATGTCAAGGAGGACTTGTTGAGGAAAACTTGTCGACTGCTAGTTGGATCATTCCTCCTTCCTTAAGAAACAATGGTCTCCATTGTGTATTCATTCAGGTGAGGAAACTTGTTGGTGACTTCATTAGCAGAGTGACATTTTCCTTGCTTGGGGAGTTGTCTAGCTTTAGCCACTTGAAACAAGGGAATGGAGTTCGTCCTTGTATGGCGTATGTGTCATCCCACAATGGTGTCGCAAAGAAGAGGTTCCTGAACATCTAGATGGATGTCTTCGGGTTCTGTTGTCTGCAAATCATTATGTTCCAACAATGGTGCATGGTATGGTCAAAGTAGATCTACATTGGAAACTCTATGTAGGGAAAGGCATGTAGGAATGTCAAGCTGAAAATTGTTTTCTCCAATCTATTTAAGGATAATGTATGGACCATATCGCAAAGGTTTCATCTTTCTGTATGGACCAGTGAAGCGCTCCTTCCTTAAATGTAACTAGACCTTATCCCCAATTCAGAATGAGTGAGGAATATGATGCTTGTCGTGTCGGGCCTTAGCTTTTTCATTAGCTCGTTGCAACATCTCTTGTGCTTGCTTCTGAATGTTGTATATTTGATCTTTGAACTTCAATACTTCCTCCACTTCTCTTCCTTCGAAGTTGGTGTCGTTCGACTATGTTGAGAAACTGATTAAGTTGATAGGCTTTGAGGGTTGAAATACGTAACAAATCTCAAATGGAATCTTGCATGTAGAGTTGTGTTGAGCACAATTGTAGCTGTGTCATATGTATGGAAGGTTGTCATCCCATGTTTGACGATGCTTGTGGCTGTACATGCGAAGAAATTGCACGACTAAGTGATTTACAACTTTCGTCTGTCCATCTATCTGCGGATGGAAGGATATCGACAAAGAAAGTCTCGTGTCGAGCTGTTTCCAGAGAGTTTTCCAAAAGGTGCTAACAAATCTAGCATCTCTATCATCAATAATGGTCGTCGGGAGGCCATAATGTTTCCAACCATGTTCAAAGAAGAGTTGATCAGTCTATTGTGTTGTCGTAGTCTTCTTGCATGGTATGAGTATAGCCATCTTGGAAAATATTTAGACTACTACTAGTATCGCTTCATGTTGATGTTTGGTTGTAGGATATCTCATCAAGTAGTCCATAGAAAAAGATTCCCATGGTCGACTAGGAACTGGAAGGGGTGTGCACAGTCCTTGTCGTCGATTTGATGGTTTAGAAATGGCACAAACCATGCACGATCAAATGTACTTGTTGATGTCAGATTTTAGTGAAGGCCAGTAGAAATAATTTTGGAGAATAACAAGAGTTTTTGTGACTCCAAAATGTCCTGCAGTCTTACTGTAGTGCATGTCCTAGATGAGCTTCTGTTGGTGCACAAAGTTGTCCAAGATTGTATAGCAAGGTGTCCTTCAAGAAGTAGTCGGTATCCAACAACTTGTCGATCTGAAGTTGTCGATAAATTGCAAAGAAATCACAGCCTAACGAATACAATTATGGCCAAGTAGTGGTGTCGTAACCATGCATACTCATCACTGTCGACATTAGAGTAATGGGTGGTCTGCTGAGACAATTGGCTATGACATTGGCTTTTCCTTTCTGATACTTAATGACCAACTGAAATTGTTGCAGGTAATTAATCCACTTGATTTTTCGAGTTGTATGTAGTTTCAACTAGGACGGAGTGAACTGCAAAGGTTTATGGTTAGTGAGGATGATTGTTTCCTTACTAAGAATGTAGTATCTCCATTACTTGAGAGCTTGTACAATGGCGTACAGTTCCTTTTCATACATCGAGTACATTCTAACTGTGTTGCTAAAAGTCTCGGAATGAAACGTGACTGGGTGACTTGACTGAGTGATCACTACACCGAGGGCATAGTTTTATGCATTCGTCTCAGTCTAAAAGGGCTAATGCAAATCAGGAAACACAAGTACTAGTGTAATACAAAGATTGTTTTTTATTTATTCAAAAGCTTGTTATTGTGTCGGTGTCCATTTAAAGACAGTTTTCCCATTTCCTTTCATCAACTGATTCAAAGGCCATGTGATGTGGCTGAATCCAAGTATGAATCGTCGATAGAAATTCACCAAACCAAGAAAACTTCTTAGTTCATGAATGTTTTGAGGAATGGACCAATATTTGAGGATCTGTACTTCTTCTGGGTCGATGTGAATTCCTGCAGGGTCAATTACATACCCCAAATATTTGATGTTGGTCATCGCAAATGAGCATTTGTCCATGTTTAGATATAGCCGATGTTGCTAGAGAGTGTTGAAAACTTGTCAAAGTTGTTGGACATGTTCTTCCCATGATCGACTGAAAATCAAGATATTGTCGAGATAGACAATGACACATTTACCGTGAAAGGTCGTATAAGGTCATCCATATATCTCATGAAGGTTGTGGGTGCATTGGTTAAGCCGAAAGGAATGACTAACCATTCAAACAATCCTTCCTTGGTATTGAAAGTCATTTTCCATACATCGGTGGACTTAATTGGAATCTGATGGTATCCTGACTTGAGGTCGAGTTTCATAAAGAACTTAGCACCTTTCATATTGTCGATGAGTTCATCAATCCATAGAAGAGGGTATATGTTCTTCACTAAAATTTTGTTGAGAGCTTGATAGTCTATGCACATGCGCCAAGTCCCATCTTTCTTTGGAATTAAGACAATTGAACTTCCACAAGGAGAGGAGCTGGGGCGGATATGACCCTTGTCGATCAAATCCTAGATTTGTCTGTGAATCTCTTCATTTTTTGAGAATGGATCTTTTGTAAATAGATGCGTTAGGTAATGAAGAACCAGGAACAAGTTCAATGGATTGTTTTACCTAACAATGCAGAGGTACTTCGTCAATTGCTTGAAATATGTTCTGGTATTCTTCAAGAATGTTGTCAATCTGTTGTTGTTGTCGGGAGCTGCGCTGGTCAGTGATTTGACTTGTCATTGCAGTCTTCCTGGAATGTTGAGGTTGTATCATGATTAATGTAAAATTTTTAGCATGATTGATGAGCTTCTTTGTTTGTTTGGCAGATATCATAGCAATCGTTGATTTGGGTTGTCACTCTGGTATGCCATACCATCGATTATGGATTTTGACAATCACCTTATGAGGCTGTGAATGATAAGTACCATGTTGATCCCATAGGTAGGGTTTACCGAATAAGGCGTCAGCTACGGAAAGTGGTGCCACGTTACATAGTACTTCATCTTCAAAAGGCTTAATGAAGTAGGCGATTCGGCATTGGTGGGTGATCCTTAGTTCCTGCCCATCCTTCATCCAACCAATATTGTAAGGATAAGGATGTGGAGTGGTGACAAGACCTAATTCCTTCACAGGATCTTCAGAAATGAAGTTCTTCTAGCTACCATTATCCACAATTAGATGTAATGGATTTTTCTGAACCCATATCTGTGTATGGAACAAGTGCTCTTGTTCCTCCGCATCGACGATGGTCGAGGCTCTCGAAGTGGTCGAGGTTGAATCCAGGAGGGTTGATTCATATGGATCAGATTCTACCAAGGTTTTTTCGGACAAGTCAGATGTCGATAATTTTTCCAAAAATGTCTTTCGAGATTTGCATTTTGACGTATCATGCCATGTTGAATTATGATAATCACACCATTTCCCGATAGGAGCTTGTTTGCTGTGATCCCTCTTGTCTTTTTGAAAGTTCTTCTTTTGATGATAGTCGACTAAGAAGGATTCTTGAACTTGTTGGAGTCATCTTGTGACTTCTTATCGGATGTTCAACCCGTTGGCTTGTTCACGAAACATGCTTTTCCTTTCTACTTAGCTTCAAGATTGATGGCGTAATTAAATGCATCTGCAAGCGTACTGACAGTAAGAAACTCCAACTCTTGCTGAATGTATGGGGATAAACCACTGTCATACTTTAGGACAAGAAATTTCTCTTCTTCTTGGATGCCAAGTCTAGCTGTGAGTCGATAGAACTCATCGGTGTAACTCTATATGGACTAGTCTTTCCATTTCCTTAGCTACTGCCACTTCTTATACCGTTGTTCAAGATACTTGTGCAGGTAGAATTCCTTTCGGACATATTCGACAAATTTTACCCATGTGTCTATGGGTTCATCTTCTTTTTCCATCTTTTTCGATAGATTCTCCCACCAGCAGTATACAGAGGTTGACATCTTTAAGGATGCAATGGTGATATTTTCCACTTCAGAGAGTTGATTCATTGCGTAGTAAGATTCCAGTTGTTGTACCCAATTGTCGACAGATTCTGCGTCAATCTTACCTTCAAGGTTCAGTTATCCAGATTCATTTACACTTTGAAGGGGATGATTTTATCGGAGTGAGGTCATGTCGAGGATTCCCCAAAGTTTGAAGTGACTCTCATGAGAATCTCACTAAACCGGGTGAACATTTTGGTTCGTTGGAGAGCCAATGTTTTTTCTATGAGTTTCTCTGTCTCATTAGTTGCATGTCTATTGTCTGCTTCTTCGGCCATATTTTCTGAAGTCAAAGGAAGTGTCAGCTTGTGTTGTTGAGTTTGTGAGTGTGTTTGAATAGCCATAAGTTGAATAACTTCGATGGAAGTGCTTATGTAACTTAAGCTCTGAACAAGATCTTGCTCTGATACCAATGATCCAGGTCGTGCCTAGGTGCACGCTGGGGACAACAGTAGACTGAATGAGTCGAGTTCTGTTATGCCATAAGCATATAAGAAGCATTAGCAAAGAAGGGAACACACTAGGTCAACAAGAAATATACGCATAGATAATATAAAAGAATTCGAACCAATTTATTAAATTTACTCCATGAAGGATGGAGGAATCAGATTTATATTGATCAGAAAGATTATATATTACATTAGTGTACATGCTTATATAGGATACTAAGATGCTTGGGTGACTACTCACTACGTTCAGTTACTAAGAAGAAGTTATAACGGTTCAAAAGTTCAACCGTTGTAGGAAGAGCATGTCGGTATGATGTATGTCGAGGAGGACCTGTCAAAGGCGAACCTGTTGAGCGAACATGTCGAAGTGGACCTATCGAGGCGAACCTGTTCATTGCTGGTTGGATCATATCAATTTTGACTCTAATTATATTGGAAACTAACATTTGTATTTTCATTTGGTAGGGGGAGTGCAAGGATTAAGGGTTGCAATTTTAAGTGTGAAAGGGACAAAGAATGAAGGCATGCTTCTTCCTTTTTTTGAAGTCATACATATGAAGTGTATTTCATCTTTGCATAGCATTCTAGGGAGAATGATAGTGCAATTCACATTCCTTCTAATGTTGTAGTGCATGGCATTGCTATGAAGGTCAATCCTTCGCATTCATTGTTACCAATTTCAATGGTTGACCTTGTTAATGTCAATTCTTGGTTTTTTTGGATAGTCAATTCCCAAGCGATCTTGAGGGAGATTTATTTCTTGTTACTGCAATTTATGGGTGGAATTAGTATGTGCTTTGGTTGAGATTGGTCCCATGGAGGCCCAATTTAATTATCAAATGTGGGGAAAACATAGGGTAGTAACCTAGGAGAGATAGATCCAAGTGTGTATATAATTTTCATGACCACTTTGCAACCACCCTTTACTACTCTTGATTAGACCCATAATTTGTAGGATAACATTACTCTCTTCCCTACACATAAGAATATTTGTTTTTCTAGTTGATGGTCAACATCTTACCGTGCATTTGAACCATTGGTGAAATTTGTGACAGATCATGCAATAGGCATAGGCAATGCTTCGAGCATGTATTTGTTATTATTTTTTGCAATATTTCTCATGAGTTGCAAATCGGATTCTAGTTATGAAAACACGAAAATGTCAAAATCAACATCATCAAATCAGAAATTCAATTTTATTAAACATTGCATGATTAGATTCCAATGATGACAAACAAGAAAATGTCGAGACAGTAAAAATATATGTTTTGTATTTTAGCATGAGATGTATACTTGAGTATAGTTGGAAATGTTTTGATTTAGAATATGACAGAGTTCCCCTTTTCTATTATTAACATATGTGTCTTCAAATCCGCGAGATGTAGAACAGTTGGTGGCGGGGTATGGTTAAGACGCCCCCAGAGTTGGAAGGTCACCGGTTATAATCCCAGCGGATACCTAAAATCCAACCATGTTAAGGGTTGGTGCGGTCCAGGCCGGGTGCGATCCCCGGGTGATTTTGACGACTTAGATGCCCTTGGTTCGTGGCCACTCAGCCAATGGCAACCCTGCTAGTCAGGGGGGTTCCACCACTTTGCCAACAAAAAAAAACATATGTGTCTTCAAATTGTTTTAATGACAACAAAATCTCACTATACAAAATTAAAATCTTATATTTATTAATAGAAGTAGTCCACAAAAACATATAAGGCTCAATATACCATTATCCTTATTCAAATGAAAGCAATAACAAGAGAGTGGTTCTTCCTTCTAGGTACATCATGGTGTATTGGTTGCAATGTGAATATGCTTGTTTTCAATAAATGGCTATTACTTAATTTCCACATATTTTCCTAAAAATTGCTCATAGCATGGGTAGAATTGATTTTGTGATGTATGTATTCAATGAAACACTTAGTTTTTTATAAAATAAGAATGTGTTACCATGTGGAATTGGGTTTAAGAGGTAGAGATATTTATGTCATAGAAAAAATGCATTTATCTTTTTACATAAACATAAGATTCAATATACCATGATCCTTATGTCACCACTTTATAATGTATATTTACATATATATAAATGTCTATGTATTCCACATGATAAAAAATGCTTATTTAATAAATATTATAATAATAATAATGTATTTATTCAAACATAAAATTTAATATCTTAATATTTCATGTTTTAATATAAATTTACATTTACAAATTTAAAATTCAAACTCTACTCCAAATGATAGTACATTCTTATTTGATAGCAATTAAATGCTTCATCAAAAACTTTTGTTTAATTTTTTGGTAAATATTTAAATTTACAAAGTTAAGTTTTCTATTAAACCTCTTGGCGCACACACGTATATTTTTTTTAGTAAACAAGTTCTTTCTTAGTTAATAAAATGTAAAGTGCTCATTTTTTCTTCCACCTCTTTATTAATCATATCTCTTTCACTGATAATGTAAAGTTTACCTCCAATGTGTCTTCCTTACATAGTTTATATATGTGCCAACCATAAGGTATAATGGGCCTTTCTTTTTTTACCAATTTACTAACCTTATTTACATAATTATATTTGCATACCCTTAAATTACATTATATGGGAATGTCCCGTCAATATCGCTTAATTACATTATAATGACATGTCCATATACTGGTTAAGAGCACGTGTTTCTTCTTATGAGGTCACAAGTTCAAATCCAGAGGTGGGTAGTGTATGTACACCTCTGTAGAATTTAGCAGTTAAATTACTACGCAGAGGGGGGTCCCTTGTCCCACAAACAAGGGGATCTCATACACCAAATTGGTGTCTCGTTTGGCGGTGACTTTAAAAATAGATTATTATTATTATTATTATTATTATTATTATTATTATTATTATTATGAAGTAGTTTGTACAAGTATATTAACTTTATACTTCTTACTTTTTTTCTTTCTTATGTCATCCTTTTGTAATGTTATCTTGTAATTTATGCATTGAGTATAAATATAAGGTATGTCATTTTTACAAAGTCATAAATAAGTGTGCATTGGGTATAGAGGTAAGATATGTCATTTTTACAAACAAGTGTTGTTGTAGGGCAACTTAGTGCCTTTCTAAATCAAAAAAAGTAAAAGTACTAAATTGCTTTATTTTTGGAATGTTGAATTGTAATTTATGTTTTGTCATTATCATTCATCTAATTCACATTATAAAATTCATTGTGAAGTGAGGATCCAATATAAGTAAATGTAAACTTAGATACATATTTAAAGCATATTAACTATTTTATGATTTCTCTTCATTTTAATAATATATTATTTTCTAAGAGTGATGTAATAAACTATTTTATATAAATTTATATATTAGAAAAATTAGTTTAACAATTTGAAAAACAAAACGTATAATAAAAAGATGATAGCTTATTTACGATCACTTTAAAGCTTGTTTTTATGATAATATATAAATATTTTAATATAACAAATTAGAAAGAAAATAAATATAAAACTTTTAGTCTAAAATAAAATTTTAATAATTTATTTTAACATATTATTTTTTATAACATGTATAATTGAAATTGTTTTTTTAAATCTAAATTATCTTGAAATAAATTTTCAAAAATAAATACTTATAAATAATATATTAATGCTTAATAATGATATAATAAATTTTAATTATACATCACTTATATAGGAAACTAATAGTTAAACCATTTTAAATATCAATTATTAAAAATATATATAATTCAAAGAGAAAAATATATTGGTTTTAAAAAATGACAACTTATAAAAATAATAGCTTATTTATATTAATTTTGAATCTAGAATGTATGATAGTTTATTATACATATTATTTTTATAACATGTTAGTACAGTTAGTTTTTTTAATAACCTAAATTATCTTTAGTTAAACTTCCCAAAAAAATATTAATAAAATTAACTACCCAAAAAAATACGAATAAAATGATTTTTTTTAATGAATGTTACAATATAAATCACATTTTTTTTTCTTTATTAGATCATCTTGGGATAAAACCCCACTAATGGAAATTGAGACATTTTATATATTGAGATGAGTTGTGTGAATTTTGTAAGCCCTCACAACCCCTGCAATGCAATTTGAGATGAATTCACAACCCATGCAATGCAATTTGAAGTGAAATCGGTGAGGGTTCAAAACCCATACAATGCAATTTCAAACAATCTTAATGAAGAATAACTCTTTTAATGTGAATGATGTGTGCGAGGAGAATAGCATTGGTGACACTAATTAGTGCAATCCATGAAATATTGAAAAACCTATAACCTATGAACAGATTCTAGCAACCTATACCCTCGAGAACTTGCAGAAACCGTGTAACATGATGAACAAATTCTAGCAACCTATACCATCGATAACTTGTAGAAACCGTGTAACACCATGTTTGTTATGAAGCTGTGATGCACAAGAAGCAATGAATTATAGATGATGAGATGAACTCGATTGCAGCAGAGAGAATTCTTTCAAATTAAATTTTCAGTTCATTATTTACAACGCAACATGGTACATAGATTCCATATGGGAATCTAAATATTACAATGATTGTTTAACATTAGAGAATAGAAGTAATGTGATCATTTAATTAATATTAAAATGAATGTTTAACATTAAAGTATGAAGAATTGTTTGAAGAACCAACCAAAATAATAAAATTAAACACCATTAATTATAACAAGATGAAGAACCATAAGTCATGTGCTACTTCTACACTAGAGGACCAAATAAGTAGCGTCTATCCAATTTGTAAATACCTCATAAAATTAAGAAAAGGAAATTGTTCAATTGGTAATTATTGGATCGAGCTTGATGTAACTAATGGTAAGCTAGTAAAGATTAGTAATTGTTTTAAATCTATTATCTATGAAAAATCAAAGTACATAGAAACCTATACTCTAATAATAGTAAACAAACTCTTGCTTCTTTCACCATTGAAAACTTTCTCACCAACCTAAGACTCAGAATGACGAACTAAAATATCAAACATCAACTCTTCCTTCATCAATGTCATCCTACAAATAGGAAAATTACATGCACAAACCCTATATCAATTCATCGGTGTTCACTAAGAGACAATATTCTTTACAATCAATTGCCACTAACTTTGTGACTATTTACATCATCAAATTTTGTAAATGTACACCATGTTCATAGTTGATAAAGGCCATATAATAAACTCATTAACATCTACTAAGACATAATCAAAGTAGCATAATCTTATAGCAAACTTCCCTTTGGTTGTTGAAATCCAATGATAGAAAAAGTTAAGGTTCCCATTGATCCATAACTCCAATCAATTTTTTGATGATCTAGTGTGATATAAAATTGGGCAAAAACCCCTACAACCATTGTTCCATCATGCATAGACCTCAAATCATGGTATAACTTTGCTCATACCTTAAAATTATATTGGATTCTTATCAAATTTATGATTGAAAATATGGTCTGTTTGCTACAATATTAACTTATACAATCAATGACCATTAAATTTGTAACCATTACTATATCATCAACTTTTTATTGTCCACTATGTCCCTAAGTTAAAATCCACATCCTGCTTATTCTTTGTTCGTTTTTCGTTTTGTAGATGACACACCTTGTTGATTGTAATTGGTTGAGATGGCAATTACTTCTACAGTCCTGGAAATCTCTCTCTCTCTCTCTCTCTCTCTCTCTCTCTCTTTATATATATATATATATATATATATATATATAATNTTAAATTTTTTCAAAATGATCACACTGAATTATCATAAAATGTACACTATGTACATAGTAATTTATAATCCATGTTGAAAAAGACATGTAAACTCAAACATTAATGCACAAGAGGACATGAACATTTAAGAGCAAGTCAAACTGAGTTACACCAGATATAATATAACAAAGTTAGATTGGACATCATATAACCATGTCATAAGCCCATAAGAAAAAGGTGACAAGAAAAGGCATGTATCTGATCATTGAATATCTATCTTGTAATTGACTATAAAGTATAACTAAATATTTGCATGTAACAACGTTGGTTCTTATTGTACATTAGATTTATAAAAGAGATGAACACTCTCATGATCTTATGGTGCAAACATGGTAGAATAAAACATTTTGGTTGTTCATATATATTTTCCATCATGATAGTAGCTTTTTGAAAAAGCCAACGCCCACAGTGACATTGATGATACAAGAAGCTTGTATGCTTATAGTCGGTGATGCGTTTGAAGTATAGAGCAAAGACGAGTATTGTCTTATTGCTATTTATTTATACATTGATTGAAGCTTTATGAGGGGGATCACGAGCAACAAATCTAACTCGGGACTATTGAAATACCCCTATCCCTACCCCTCGGACGTCATGGGATGATGGCGAGAAGTGACTCTCCACTTTCTCGGCACTGGAAGGCATGTCAATAGCTCTGGTATACGACACTCCTTCACCTTGGGAGTAACACATTCTTCGCTATTTCCATTGCTATTGCTGCCACAACTCTCTTCATCGCTGGTGACCCCTCTACCACTTTCCCCGGTGAGATTCGAACTTTGGACTTGTGAAGAATAGATCGTGATAATAGGGTGCAAAAGTCGGGGAACGAAAACGTCCTCCGTCACTTGGGGGTTCTCAGTATGATCCTTGGTTTAGATTCTCTTGCGCCGCCTCATATTTGTCAAATTCAATCTCTCCTCTTTACCCTGGGCGAGAACCATTTCAATGACTGAACAAGAAACACAAATTATGCTAAACTACCACAATTTCCAGTTTGCAGATAACGTCCTTTCTTGACTACGCCAATTTGATGACTCCTCTCTCCATCTTGATGAACGCTAAAATGAACTGATTGAGGTGATCCAAGTAAGTTCAGTGCATTCGGTGGGGACAACCAACCATCCGGAGAGGCATAATATGATTCAATAAGCAGCACTCTTTCTTTAACAACCATATTAACAAACATGTACGTTCAAGCCATTCAAGGACCAACAGCGAAGTCAACTTTGTTCGTTGTTGGTCAACTTTGTTCGTTGTTGATCAATTGAATGGCTTGAATGCACATGTTTTTTAAGCTCAGGTAAACAGAGGTATGCTTACACTGACCATGAGTTGTTTCGAAAAGGATGTAAGAAGCTGATGTCAACATTGACTTTATTTTAGATTTGATTTAATTTATTAAATTAATAATAACAAGGGGCAGCTCCTGAGAGGCTCAGGACACACGACAGACTACGAAGCCTCGAGAGCCGCTTTTTTACCCTTAAAAAATGCCGAATGTTCGATTGTTGAAAATGTATGATTAAATAGGAATAAATGTTTGTTCTAAGTCATAGCTTTGCCTTATAACTTGGATAGTTTTAAAGAAATTCAATGGATGGAAGGTGAAAGAACTAGTTTGATCATGAACACAACAAATGTCAAACAGAGATTTGAGACCGTCTATAAAGAAATTCAATGTGATACTGCATTATCTTTTGGTTTATTAAATGTGATAAAGCACACTTAGCATGAGTTGCAATAGAGATTTGAGACACTCTATAAAGAAATTCAATGTGATACTACATTATCTTTTGATTTATTAAATGTGATAAAGCACATTTAGCATGAGTTGCAGATCACATTTTTAAAATGCAGAATAAAATGAATATTATAATACAGGAGGGACTGTCCATTTAACGAATTCCATGCTTTCAGCCATGGAATTAAACGAATAGCAATCGTCAGTATTAATGTCAGAGTCTTGATTGCCTGAACTTTTCTCCAAATAAAAGAGAACAATTTATTAATATAAATGTAAATTGAAAGCATAGGCAACCATAACAACTTGAAATCTGAACATTTTACCCTAGTGTCTCTACAGTGATGTGTTGAGTCGTGGAAGATTAGCACCCATTATTCTTGAGGTGAAATTTGAATGGATGTTGGAAGTAGGTGCCAATAAGTATTTGATAGGGTCATAGAACTTTAGTTCTAGATTTTGGGACCCTGCCTCTTTGGGAGAGGTTTACTTATAGGGATGGAAACGTTGGAACACTCGATCCCCTTCTTCAAAAGAACATAAGACAAAACCAATTTGTTCTTAAATGTGAAGACTCATTTTACTTCATTAAATTTCAAGCCAAATCTAGTTTGTACTTAAGTGTATAGAAGCATGTTGCTTCATTCAACTTCAATCCAAAACCAATTTGTCCTTATGTGTGCAGAGAATGGTTTCTCTAGTGCCAAGTGTGAAATTTACTTCTTGAACTTTGGAGGTGTCCAATAGTTATGAAGCTACATAAGGAGGTTTGTGTCTATAGATAGATTCCTAATGATAACACTACGATAAGTGGTGTTGTAACACCATTTAGAAGGGGTTTCCACTAAATCCATTGGTGTCATTAGTCCACTACAAGATACCGTAAGTAGGTTTCCAAGTATTTATTAACCATCTCCATTTGACCATTTGTTTGGGGATGATAAGTTGCTATTGTGTTCAACTATGTGCCTCAAACTTTAAATGAATCCTACCAAAACTTTTTTTTATAAGCTAGGATCATTATCAAACACAAAGTACGTGGGCATTCCATGTAACTTAGAAAATTGATCCATGAAGACTCGGGCCATTACAAAAGGCATAATGGTTGTCGTAAGGAAAAAAAAGTGATTATATTTGAAAAGGTGGTTAAATACAGCCACAATGAACGATTTATTGCTTTATCTTTTGGGGCACTATAAAATACACATAAATGACAATCTAGATAATGGGTAGGATCCATAGTGATTGCAATTCCCTAGGAGACTTCATTGCTAATCCTTATTCCTTTGACAATATTTACATTTTGCTAAAAATGTACAGATGTCATGTTTCTTGTCTTCCTAAAAGAAATAACATTTATCTTGTTCATAGGTTTTCTAAAAGCTAAAGTGCCCCACTATAGGGGATGAATGCAACTCCTATAACACCATTTGTTTTAAAGAATTATTCTACACTAGAAAAATATTCTCTTTATACCATAACATATCATGTTGTCAAGTATAAACTTTGGGGTCCTCCTGAACTTTGTGTTTGAGTTGAACTACTGTGTCATTATCTAACCATTTTTGTCAGGTTATTGTGGGCCAATCTAGAATAGGTAAGGATAAAGTAAAAATAGATTATTTCTCCCCATATTTCCATGACAAAGCATTAACCATCGCATTTTCTTTGCTCTTCCTATATATTTGGGTCTTCCTATTCTTTATGGATGAATTGAACTATTGTGTCACTCTCTAAACATTTGTGTTGGGTCATTGTGGGTCAATCTAGTATAAGTAAGGATAAAGTAAAAATAAATCATTTCTCCTCATATTTTCCTGACAAAGCATCAACCATATAATTTTCTTTGCCCTTCTTGTATATGAACTCATAATCATACCCAAGCATCTCAGTTACCCACTTCTGTTGCTTTGGTGATGACAATGTTTGTTCCAAAAAATAATTCAAACTATGATAGTCTAATGTGATTTGGAAGTGCCTTCCAATGAGATATAAATGTCGAGTATCAATTGCATGAAGGATGGTCATCATTTCTTTCTCACAGGTGGACTTTCCCAATTCTTTGTCACACAATTGTTTACTGGTAAATATTTCCAATGCATGCCCCTCTTGTATCAACACTACTCCAATAACTCTATCAAAGGCATTGCATTCCAAGTCAAAGCTATTAGTGAATCTAGTACTGCTAAGGTGGGTGTTGTACACATGGATTCCTTTAAAAATGAAAAGGCATGCTCTACAACTTTGTTTCGGATAAAGGAATAATTTTATAGTGGGGAGGTTAATGGAGCAACAATTCACTCATAATTATTCACAAATGCCTTGTAAGGGCCCATAAGTCATAAAAAAAACTTACGCATTTAATATTCTTTGGGCATAGCCTCAATTTTCCTGGGATCCACTCGCACCCCATACCAAATGACCATGTGACCCAAGTATTTCACTTTGGAAGTACCAAAAACATATTTGGAACATTTGAGGAACATTTGATAGCCCAAAGTAGTTGGAGGGATTTGTCAACATCCTCCACATGTGCTTCCCATGTTTTGTTATACATTAAGATATCATCAAACAATAAAAGCATAAAATTACATAGTTAGGGTTGAAAAATCTTGTTCATTAGGCTCTTAAACGTGGATGGGTCATTGTAGAGACTAAAAGACATCACCAACAATTAATAAATGTATTTCATGTGTGTGGGTTATTGTCTTAGGAATGTTGACCTCCTTGATCAAGACTTGGTGGTACCTACGATGAGTATCCACTTTATTGAAGAACTTGGCCCCATGAAGCTCATCCAAGAGATAATCATTAGTTGGGATAATAAAGTTGTCTTTGATGGTCAACTTATTAAGAGCACAAATGTGAGGACACGTGCTACAATAGCCTTCTTTATTCGATATTGTAACTATTGGGGATGGGTATGGGCTAGTAATGGGACAAATGACATTGGCATTCAATAGTTCTTGAATAATCTCTTCTATTTCATTATTCTATGTAAACATGTGCCGATAAGAATGCACATTGGGTGGTTGATTTACTAGAATCAAATAAACACCAAGATCATGCTCACTATGTGAAGGGGCTAGTCCCTGGGGTGTTTCAAATACTTGTTGATATTTAGTTAGGACCAACTAGAAATCAAGATGAATTTTCCATTGGGATTTTCCAAAACTTAGATGGAATTGCATTAAGCAATAATGCTAAAGTGACCTTTCTTCAAAATCATCTCCATATGGTGAGATTTAATAATTTATGAAGAATCAGACTTGAAATCTTAGAGGGTATGTTTATGGCCCTCCTAAGTGGAACCTCATGTATATTTTCTTGAAATCCATTGTAATCAGATGCAATTTTCATAGCCATTATTCTCCAAGAAGTACATCACAACCACCCATTTTTAATAACAAACATGCAAGATTGGAGTTGATAGTCCCCCATTTGAAGTTTCACATTCTCATACTTTCCACCACACTTCATCATACCACCATTAGTTATCATAATTTGAATTGTGTGTACCATATGGACATAACAATGGGTTTTTTTGCAACTCGTTGATGAATATAATTGGGAGAGTTGTCAACGCCAATGAAAACAACCACCTTTTGAGCTTGATGTAGCCAATTGATTCCAATGTATGGGGAATTGAAATTGATAGTAAAGAATGGATGAAAAATTGGGGTTCCTCATACAGAGGATCTAGGGTGTATTCTTCCTAAGGAGGTTGTGTACTGTCCACTAAATCCATCTAGGTAAAAACTTCCTTGGAAGTTGGAAATTTCTTCATACTAGTCTAAGTGGGAAACATCAATTTGAAATATTTGTGTTCCTCACATTTATGCCCTTTGAAATACTTCTCATTGTATTTGTTAAAATTTTTGAGGCTAAGACACTCTGCAACTTCTTCCTAGGTCAATTTATGGACCCTCAAGGGTTGGGAGGTGGAAGGGATGGTTGCAGGTACCATAAAAGGAGTGCATAGTTAATATATATTTTTTAATGTGTCGCGTGTTAACCACAACCCATGGTTCTCTTTCCCATTGAGAGGCCTACAACCAAGTAGTTTTGAGAGCCATCAAGACCGATGATCTAATATCCTCCTTTATACCACAAATAAAACATTTTTTGAAAAAATAATTGATCATGTCTTCTATGTGGACTTATAATTTATCAAAGGTGGATATGAAGTCTTCATTTATGCATTTTTGACGTAACTTGATTCACTTCCCTAAAAATGAGTATCTATTTCAAAATGAGCATATATGGATTTTACAAACTTACTCCAAAAAGGTACACCCCATAGGATTTATTATACATATTCTCCATTTTCATATTTCCCCATCCAAGATAACACTCCCAATCTAAGTCTCATTTTGTCAACAGTAATTCCTAGTTTTCCATCTGGTTAACCCAACCTATTGGATTTGAACCACCTAATTTGTTTAGATATACTTTACTGAACATGTGGAATAGATTTTGTTAATTATCTTGAAAGTGTGTCCCTATGCAACCTCCTACATTGGAGGATTCAACCCCATCTAATTGCTCCAGAATATATTGTTGGTGTTTATTTTTCTTTGACCAATGTAAAGAGGTGGGTTACTGTAGTGTTAATTATTTGCAAAAATAGAAGAATCATAGTATAAATAATAGAATATAACAAGATTTAGATTAAAAATTGTTGGACATGTTTTCTACTCTTTGTATGTACCCAAAAAAAAGGAGGTGTGGCGGGTGTGGGGGGTGTGGCGGTATAGTAGGTTGCTTGAAATAAAATTTTAGGTTAGTTTTAAGTCTGTTTTGAGTTTTCTCAACCAATGCTTTTTTAACCCATTGTAAACTAACTCTGGTTAAGGAAAG
Organism: Pseudotsuga menziesii; assembly: GCA_001517045.1. NCBI lineage: Eukaryota > Viridiplantae > Streptophyta > Pinopsida > Pinales > Pinaceae > Pseudotsuga > Pseudotsuga menziesii. The sequence goes on from LPNX010166394.1 coordinate 23,168, forward strand.
ATGGTTGTAATATGATCCAAGTTAATGTATTAGGATTTGGATGCTATAATATTATATTATAAACATAAAATAAAATGCAAATAGTGCAAAAACTCCTAGCTAGGTTGGTTTTCATGGTGTTGGGTTTTGTCGGATAAATATCTATGTACAATGTATGTGAGTTGTTGCTAATTCTAATGTTTTAGAATTTGTTTGGTATTGTTTTCTTTATTTAGGTTTATGGAAGTATTCAATTGGTTTCAAAGCAAAGTTATTGGCTTCAAGGGGGTTCCTTTGTTGCTAGGGTTTAAGTCGTCCTATGACGATCAATGGTATCTTAGGTCTGAAACAAACCTATGTTGATGTTGGAGCTTTGTACAATGAATCTTGTGAATAGAAAATAACGAGTAGTTCAAGAATATAAATAAAGAAGTTTAGTGGCTAGATATTCTATTTATGGAAATTGAAGAGATTATATCTTCTTGCAGCTAATAATGGATTGCTTTGGATCCAGGTACAAAACCCACTAATATGTCAAAATAAGATTGGGAAAGGTTGGAAAGAAATGTGAGAAGCATGATTTTACTCCACCTCTAAGATTCAATGTTGTTGAATGTCTCTAAAGAAGACAACATAAAGAGGTTGTGGGATAAGTTAAGTAATTTGCATCAGGCAAAATACTTTGTAAACAAGTTATTTATTCAAAAGAAGTTGTATCATCTTAGGATGGAGGATGGTGAATCTATGACGAATAATCTAAATGCCTTTAATACTCTAGTATGCTAGCTTTCCTAAGTTTATATTAATACAGAGGAAGAAAATAATTGCACTACCCTATTATGTTATTTGCTAGACTCTTGGGATACGTTGTTTGTAGCAATTGGCAGCAGCACTTAATCCACGTTAAAGTTTAATTAAGGATATATTTGCATCCGTATTATTGGAGTAAATGAGGATAAAATACATGGAGGGTGTGACCAAATATATTTTATATGTGAGAGTTCATTCCCAAGAGAGGGAAAATAAGTCTTAAGGGGGGGGATTTATGTCTAGAGATAGATTCAAATATTTGGAAGAATTTGTAAAGAAAAGTTGGAAATGCGGTAAAGTTGGGCATTGTAAGAAATATTTCAGATATAAGAATCTTGATAAAGGCAAGGGATATTATGACCCCCCTTTCACTGAAACAAAAACCTACACAAAAGAAGGAAGTGATGTTTACTTGACATCTATAGGTGCACATGTAGATCATGATGTATGGTGCTTTATTTTATATGAATTCTCACAAGGATTGGTTTTATAATTAATATGACTATTACAATGGAGGTGATTCTTTCCTAGGAGATGGATATAATGTCCCCTTTGTTGAATTTGATTAAAATGCCCAATTTTCCAATTTTTTCACAATTTTGGCTCTTGACTAGTTTTGATGTCTAGACCTCCAAGTTGACCCAAATGCTTCCAAATTTTCTCTGAAGTTACATGACTGATAATATAACTTAAATATCATGCTCATGTATTTTTTTTGACCTCCCTATTACTTCTATAAATCTGTTTAATGTTCTGTTCAAAGTAGGAGTCTATACTAGCAAATTGGGGCTCCAATTCCCCCTGGGTAATTGCCGGAAATGGCTTCACAAATGATCCCAAAGTCACTTGAATTTATGAACAAAGGATGGATATGTGTAAGGTAAATTTTTAAATTCTCATATGCATCATGGTTTAGTTTATACAGGCTTTTATGACTCTTTCTAAAACAACTCCCAAGTCACAATTTCAACCCTTAGGGAAAATGCACCAAATCTTCTCCCAATGCAATAAAAATGAGTAAAATGGCTTCCAATGCTTAAGTACTGAACATGAGACTTAAAATAAACATTAATTACAGTCCATACATCATACATTTATCATAGATACATTCCTCCATTCAAAATAATAAGCATTACCATGGCATATATCAAAATGGAGTGGAAATGGTCATTGTTTGCTCATTAAAAGTCATTTTGACATACAACTCTTGGGAATTTCGACTTGAAATTTTTGAGAATGAAGAAAATAGAATATTTAACTAATTACAATCATAAATGGACAATTAAAGGCTCTTCCAATTCGAAATCATCCTTACAGTGGTTTGCAACAAGATAGTGGGGAAATGACACTATTTCTTCATTGTTCAACATTTTTACATGAATTCTTTTGGGTATTTCGAACTGAGAGTATTTTTAACATGAAATAAATATCATATACATCAGAACATAATATAATTGGCATTATAATCTTCCCCAAAGAGATCAATAGCTCACCCAAAGCGCAATCCCTCCATTGGCATGAATATGGTGTGAAAATTGGAAATAGTTGAGAGAGAATGCTGCCATAGAAGAATCCACATGATTTCCTATAGATTAAACCTGAAAATAATACTCCATTAAATCTCCATTAAATACTTGAGTGTCCTTTCCAAACACCAACTAGGATGGGAATCTTTCACCCTCGAAATTGGCTTAAGCAAGAAAACTAGTCATCCACTAGCTCTCACAATTCACAGATGAGAAAATGCCTCTTCTCATGGCTGATCCCTGTATTTTATAAACATTATTAGTATTATAAGGTTCCAAATCCATCCATAAACCAAATCCAAGTTGAATTGGTGTGGCTTCTCATGCTATGCCATGTGGCCTCTCTCTTCACCTTCCCTCTTCTCCCAAATTTGAGTAGGAGCCTCTTGGCCTTCTCCAACTCCCAAATTCGACCTCTAAGATGCTATATTTAGTCCTGAAATGTCATTATTCCAGTATGTCATACTTCAGATCTGAATTGTGTCATATCTGTCATAGAATCTCCATCATTGGTGTCATAGATGTCATAAATGTAAGGGGAATCTAGCCAAGTGTCCATGAAACTCCCATTTGGCTCTTCCTCTCCC
>LPNX010166394.1:55629-75251 GCA_001517045.1 Pseudotsuga menziesii
AGGTCGTTGACCTTAGAGTATAGAAGTAACAACCTTGCCTTTTGAAACAATCCCAAGGTCAACCATAGAAATAAACTCTTCCGATTAATGATTTGTATATTTACTTCACAATCGATTTCAAAATAGTTACATACTATTAAAAAACACAAAGCATATCATTTGAAATCGATGGTTTAAGATTGGTTACAATTGTAAATAACTAATATTCATCGTTTGACTATAGAATAGAGGATTTTAAATTATGTCAAACAAACATAGGGTAAACTTTTACAAATAATGTTTTGTATGCTAAACTTGCCAATGACAAAAATAATGGATCCTATCATTATTTACAAAGTCAATTGTGCACACTGGGTTCTAGCATAGTATGGAAATCTTGGTCATATTGTTTTACTTGATATAAACCTTAGAGTAGAAGTTCTAGGTAGTAAAACTATATAGTAGTTATTGTAACTACAACTTATTATAGTGAGGCAACATTATAATTGTAATTTTTACTATTGTGCAAACCATGCACAAGGTTTATAAATTATAGGAATAACATTGATAAAGTAATTACCTATGATTTAGACTTATACAAGTAGTGGTAGGTAGTAATATCTCTACAGGATGCAAGTAACAATTAGATTGGTACGTTATAAATTAAGGTGGTATTGTAGGTTGTTACAATAATGCATGTAGCAAGGCGATGATATAAGTTTTGAAGATTATAACTTGATGCTTATCATTTGTATATGCAAACAACAGGATATCAAATTCCATGGCTAATAAGAAAAGACAAAATAGAAATATGTACTCTAATGGAAATCTTTAGTTTCGAGATTGATAGGAGTACTCTCATGAATAAAAGACAGTTCCTTTAAGCATAACTTTAGCGATATAAGAATGTTAAAATAGAACTTAAATGTATGATGAAGAACTTGAGCTCTAAGCTCACAGTAAGTATCTTTTGTATCATTAAGTATGAAAAAGATAACGATCTTTATATCTGAACTTGAATATTGTCTTAGAAACAAAAACAATAGAAGACAAATTACTTTACCTCATCAGAGCTTGCTTAGAATAATCAGTTTATTTTACTAGCATATTAACATGCAACAAAAATACTTCTTGCTACCTTATGAATTAAACTTCTACTTGTTCGATCATTACCTGTTGAACCTGTAAGAACCAGTAGTCCAGCTGCGTTAACATAAGGCTAAGTAAGCCCAAGTTTTCAAAGATAGATTTCTCCTACTTGCCAAAAAGTAAAATTATTAGTAAAGCTAAAAGTAATCTGAATGCAGGTCATTCTTGTATACCTTATGAAATTGAAAGTTGTATTAGTTATTGTATTATGAAACTAATTAATACTAATAGTTAAACTGTTTCAATTTCCGCTAGCCGCTAGCAGTTAGTAAACTGCGTATTTAGACATTTTATGTTATCTTAAAAATTTTAAATTTTTTCTGAAATTATGGGGTTATGACAGATGGTTATGTGCATGTTTCAAAGTAGTAAGTTGGATGATAAATCCAAAAAATGTATCTTTATTGGTTATAAATATGGTATAAAAGGTTATAACTTTGGAACCAAGTGACTAAGAATATTGTTTACATTTGGGATTTTGTATTTAGAAAGGTTAAATTTTCTCCCAAAATGGAAATATAGCCAAAGGAAGAAGAATCATAAACAATATAGTTTTAGTTAGAGGGTGCATAAGAACCTTGCATTTAGTGCTTAAGGAAATTAATTCATGAAATAAATAAACAATAAAGGTATATCCCACATGGTTTCTACTCTAATTTTGTTGTATATAATATTGATGATGATCCTATAGTTATTAGGGAGGCAGTGGAATCAGAGAACAATAAACTTTGGAAGAAGGCAATGATTAAAGAAATGGATCCCTTGGATAAAAAGAGACTTGGGATCTAGTTGATTGCCAAAGAAGAAGTTGAATGCATAAGGTAAGGTGGAGAAGTACAAAACCTACCTAGTAGCTAAGATATTTCCCAAGTGGAAGGAATTGAATTTGGTAATATTTTTTCTCTTATTGCTAAATTATTTTCTATTAATTTTATTTTGGATATAGATGCTACTTTTGACCTTGAAGTAGAGAACATGGATGTGATAGTTATTATGGAAATTATGCACACATGCGAAATTTTCACAATTTTCACGGTAAAGTGTCCTCAACATATACCATGCATTCAACCAAAGAATTCATTACTAGATCCAAGAAGCAACATGAGTCCAAAAGTGCCCAAGAAAAGTTAGAAGGTACACCTGTGTGGCTTGGAAATTGTTAATATGTGTTACCATGTGTGTCACTAATACAATTGTTGTGATGCAATGTTGATATTCCTTCGATACCTGTGCGACTGACACAAACAGCGGGATCTAACCCACCAGTGTCACATTAAAGACCCATTCAAAGTTACATTACCTCCAAAGAATTCGAATTTGGTTCTTCACACACTTGGTTTCCTAAAAGGGCCTGCTTTGTGTACTTGAGACCTAGATCAAGAGTTCAAAAGGTTCACATTGGATCTAGTTATTTCTTGGCCACCTCTTGGCCTATATAATAAATCCATGGACATGCTTATTATAAGAAGAAGAAAAAGAGCAAGGTTATGCTACTGGAATTGTGCTTGAGATCCCTTATAACTCACCTCTTCCCCCTTTATTAAGCATTCACCAAGATCCATTTCCTCCTTCCTCCAAGGGGCAAGTGTTCTTCTCACTAATTTTAACCATTTGACATCTAGTGTGGACAATAAAGGCCTCCCTTAGTGAGATAGTTTTCCTCCATTTGGAACTCACATATATAAGTTGTTGTACATGCTTGACCATTGGGCAATACACAAGTGGGTTGGAACCTTTTGGTTGTTGAATTTTGCATTTTCTCTCCCCATTAGACTTTGTTTAATTTTTCTTATCATTTTCTTTGTTTTTAGTTGAATTCACTAAAAACCATTTGCATGATCACTTGGAGCACTCCCCACCAACAAAGGGGTACCTAATACTAAGGCATTTTTATAGCATACAAGGCCTTGCCCCTCACCAAGTGGGAAGGATTCACTCTTGTGCATTATTTTTCCACAACAATGATGACTATAGTTTGCATGGATATTTGGAAGAAGAAATCTACATGAAATAACTATAAAGCTTTGCAAGGAAGTGAAAGAAGTAGCTAGTTTGCAAGTTTAAAAAGTCATTTTATGGATTAAAACAACCACCAAGAATGTGGTATCAAAAGTTTGATACTTATATATTGTGACTTGTTTTTCAACAAGCAAAGTTTATCACTGTGTGTATTCCAAGCAAGTCGGTGATTATTTTTTATGTAGTCTTGCATGTTGATGATACGTCGGTGTTAGAAACAACAAGGAAATCATCAAGGATGTCAAAAATCAATTGTATTCTAAGTTTGATATGAAATATCTTGGTGTATCAAATTTTATTTCGGGAATAAAAATTAAAAGAGATCGAGCCAACATAAGATCCTGATTAATTCAGAGGAAATATGTGGAGACAACATTAAAGAGGTTTAATATTCAGGAATGTAAACCAATAGAGGTCTATGTTTTCATAAAGCAAATTTATTTGAAAATTAGTGTCCCAAGACTCAAGAAGAGGTAGAATACATGTCACATGTTCTCTATGTTAATGGTAGTTGAAGTTTGATGTATTCTATGATCTATACTATACTAGACATTACCCACACAATGGGAATTTTGAGTAGGTATATTTCAAAACCAAGGAAGGAACATTGGACAACAATAAAGTGGATCCTTAGATATTTGCATGGAATTTTAGATTATGCATTTTGCTACCAATAAATCCTATACCTCATAGGGTTTTTCTATTGAATATTGGGTTGGATATCTTGACCATAAAATATATACAAGCAGCTATGTTTTTAACTTATTTGGTGGAGCAATCAATTGGATGAGTAAGAGACAAGGTGTAGCTTCATGGTCAACTACAAAATTTGAATACATGGAAGCCACTCATGGAAATAAGGAAGATATATGGTTGCAAATATTGTGTTTATGTATTGCTTTTGTTCAAAAAGTAGTTAGAAAAGGTTGTGAGAGATTAAGTGCATTTTTTTGGAAAAGAACCTTTCTTGCATTCTAACACAAACAATATTAATGTACAAAACCATTTTGTTAGAGACAAGTTTGAACCCCAAAAAATGAAGAATTTTGATACCTTGAAAAATGTTGCAAATTCATTCATAATTTTTTCTAGGACTAAAAAATTCTTTCAATTCAGAGAATCAATGGGCATTGTTTCCCCTAGCAATTGATTTATTGAATGCTTCCCCTTTGCAACCTTGTTTCAGAACACAAGAAATGGGATAATGTTGGACATGTGTTGTAGTCTTTGTAGGTTTCAAGATAAAAGGTATCAAGGGGGTGATCACCCTCGGTTGGGGGGCATCGATCCCTTGATATAAAATTTTGGGTGTGTTTTGAGCTTTCTCAGTAAAGGATGTTTTAGCCCATTGTAAACTAATTCCAGTCAAGTAATTATGATTTTTATCTAATGTAGGTTAATGGATTAGGATTTTTGCTCTATAGTATTATATTGTAAATGCACAAGATAATACAATGATATAGAGAGTGTAGAAACTCTCAAGTAGATTGGTTTTCCCACATTTTGGTCTCGAAGGTAAATCTTTGTGAATTTTGTGTGTGAACCATTGTTAATTCTTTTGTTTTAGATTATGTTTGGTATTCTTTTTGTTACACAGGTTTGTCGAACCCTTCAAAAATGACATAATTAGAACAAAAATATGCAATTGTAGGAGAACCAAGATACTACGAATAACAATAGTTTTATTGGCGAAAAAAATGTTCACTTCCCTCTTCAAGGGGAAAACCAACAACTAATCACATGTCCAATTACAATAAGCTTCGCAAGAGATCTCATTCCATTTCTTTTACTTCTTTGTTTGTCTTATATCTAACCTATTAGGAACTTTCTAGTGAAGGGACTTTTAAGTAGGAAGAACCTTCTAGTAAGCCTTTTTACAATAGTTCCTATATAACCTCCTAGGAACTTTCTAATAGGTGGAACATTTTAGTAATCATTATTACAATTATTGTTGTCACACTTTATCTATTACATGGGATGCATTTCATAGAGATGGATTCAATACATAGAAACATATATATATCTACTTAACCAGGTTATTGTAAGACCCTAACATGCTCTCCCCTTTAGAAATCACCATTGTACTCAAGGTTCGAGATGAGGAAGTTGTTGAAGTATGTTTGTTCGTTCCCTTGTGTCACCCTCAGGAATTGTATCTTTACATTGAGATGTATTGGATAATGTGTTGGTAGAGATGAAATTGTCTCTTATTTAGAATTGTTTTGTATTACAACTAAATGGAACCTTCTGTGTCCAGTTCTAAAAGGATATATTGAACATGACTATTATAGTTGACCACTTTCTTTAAACATGAGACATAAAATATTGGATAAATATTAAAGTGGTTATGGAGCTCCAATTTATAAACCATTGCCCCACTGCATTTAAGGACCTTATATGGGTCATAAATCTTAGGAGTAAGCTTTTGGTGATGGTTATATTTAAGTGAGTGTGTCTTACAAGGTTGGAGACAGAGGCACACCTAATCCCTTTATTTGAAATGGAAATAAAAATGATGTTTATAACCTTGCTACTTAATATTTTTTTGAGTCATTACTAGATTATCCTTGAGAGTATGGAGAATGTCAGATCATGTTGTGATGGTTTTGTATACCTCCTACACCTTATAGACTCTCAGTAAGTAGGATAATACTGATTGGGGATTCTAGCCATAGATAACCTTAAAGAAATTCATTCTAGTGGCACCATGATATGTTTTATTATACCACCACTATGTTAGAGGTAACCACTAAACCCATTTGGATTTCCTCTATGAAGTAAATCATTGTAAATTCCAAGCACATATTGACAACTTCAGTATAATAATCAATTTAGAGGTTACATGTTGTGATACGATTCATTTGAGAGTCCTGGAGCTGGAAAAAAAACTTGTTAGAAATTTCTAATGAATTTGGTGTCACAGTCAATCACAATATACTAAAACATACCATGGATTTTAAATCTATTATCTTTTTAGGCTATTGGAAATGTATATCTAATGGAATTAAATATTGTTGGTTTGAGGCAATATATATTTATCTAAGGAATGTGTTGCATGAGGCAATTTGTAAAGCTCAATTGGAAAAACTAAGAAAATGGAGAGAATACATAACAATGAGCAGTATTAGTGTAGGAAAAAGAATAAGGAAGAAAACATAGGATGTTTTCACTATAGAGGAAGATGAACTATAACTGTATGCAAAAGAAGAGAGACCACTATAGGAGAGAAATGGGTAGGATGAAACACAATTATCCTACATTAATAGAAATGGTGGTAGAGTATGAGTAGGTGATGTTGGGTTGAAAATGTTGGTGAGAAATACTGATGATATCAATGAAAAATAGATAATGATTTAGATAATGAAAACACTTTGATTAATGTTGAGGATGACCTCAATGAGAGTGAGAATAACTCAATAGTTGCAAAATTGTTTGTGCATATGAGGTTATAACATCCTTATGGGTCTATTGAAGAAGGATACAGAGAAGTAAATTGGTAAAGCCCCTTTTTGAACTCCCCCTACTCAAACTTTATTAGAAGAAAGAGAAATATTAGTAGAAACAAAAGCTAGGAACATTATTTAGGAGAGACTAGAAGGACAACCAATAATTAAAGGAGGTACAATGGAAAGAAGTTCGAATTTTTTAGCTGTAGGAACATCATGCAATCTAGTTATTAGGATTCTCATGTTCCATGGAACTAGGAAGGATCACGAAGAATAATATTGGTCTAGCCATGAAGTTATTTGGGTGTAGAAAAAAAACACAAACAAAGCAATAAAGATCACACAATTAGAGTCTACCTTCAGAGACTAGACTCTTTAGTGGTACATGAAGTAGAAGGATTTATACTTGTAACATAGGAAAACATATTAGATGAAATAAGGGATGACTTAATCAAATAATTTCAAAAACCAAAAGCATAACAATAATGTATCATAGAAATCAAGGAAATAAAACAAAAGGTTGGAGAGATGGTGTGGGATTATGATAATATGTTTAAGGACTTTTTGGAAAGTTAAAATTCCATATACATGATGTTCAATGTAGGGATTGTTTTATTGTTGTACTACTGTCTCATATTCATATTCCTCTCACTCAAAAAAATATTATGTCCTAGGTGGGGGCATTGGAGTAGTGCATGAAAATATTCGACACGCCTTTTGCGAAATATTGGAGCAAAATTAAATTCAATGGTTGATGTTGAGAAACTACATTACAACAATGTCAAACCTATTCCCCATGGGGTCTAAGCTTGAGTGGTGGAAAATTTATAATCAATATCTTTGTGTGTGTTTCCATTTTATATGTTTGCCTTCATTTCACTCTCTATACAATCTAGATCCGTGGTATCGGAGAAATCTTATCTTTGTTGTTTCTCAGTGCATGTTCCTGATGAGATCCATATATTAAGAGTTGGGTCTTGAATTAATTCAGCTTGGGGATATCTTCTTTTGTTGGCCCAAGCATCCTCACATGGTGAAAGAAAAGAGAGTTGATATAGTAGGAGATCCTACTAAGTTTTTTCTAGAGTCAATTCTCAAGAAACAAAGAAATGAGATGAAGGATAATTTCACCCATATCTTTTGAAGTGATGGAGATACCTTCAATGAGCTTCTATTTCAGAGGTGAAAAAACCTTCAAGGCACAAGTAAATTTTTATATTCCTTTATTTGAAATCCAAATATATGTATATGCTTTGGAGAAATGATTAAATATATTAAATGGTTTTACTATATTTAAAAATATTGTCGGCAATAATATCACCTTCACACTCCTTATGTCTCTCTCTAATGTCAACGATTGGTGGGAGGGTTACTTGAAGAGACACGTCAGATATAATTATACAACATTCAAGACAAAAACCCCTTGGATAAATTTTGTCTATTCCCTTAGGGAGGAATTCTACCCTGTCATCAACTATGATGACTAGAACACGAGATGGACAACTTTTCACTAGAAGATGGGTGAGATGATGTTGGAGTTCACCAATGTATTTCATCCTTTGCACTAAGAGATAGGTATCAAATACTTTGAACAACACAATATCCTAAAGTACCATAGTATCCTACATAGGTACAACTAAAAATACATGTATCCCCTGGATGTCTCCTCACTAGGAGCTACTTAACAATATGTCATTGCATTGAAGAAAAAGATCGAGCAAGTGATCGCACAATTGGAGGCTATCTCTAGAGTCCAAGTTATTTAGTGGTACATGAAATAGAAGGATAATATACTTGCAACATAGATGAACACATTAGATGAAATAAGGAATGATTTATGGAACAAAATTTAGAAACCAATATTAGAACAACAATGTATAAAATAACTCAACAAAATAAGACAAAATTTTGGAGAGATGGTGTGGGATTATGATTAGAAGTTCAATGACTTGTTGGAAATTTCACTTTTTAAATATATGATGTTCACAACAGGGAGTGGTTTATTTTTTCCTTATTATCTTACATTCATACTCCCCTCACCTAATAGAGTATCATGTTTGAGATGGAGGTGTTAGAGACTACAATGCATATGGAATTTACACAAGGAGGTGTTGATTGTTCCTTGTGAATGGTGTAGATATAGAATTAAATTATTGTGCTCGTTGATAAGTTGTAGGAGTACTTGTCCAAAGTAAAAGTAGTGCTTAGTAATATTTGGTGTTTCTTGTGCAAAATAGACGGTCATAATCGAAATCAATACTTGATGACGAGCAACTACATTACAAAATGTGTGCCAAACCTATTCCCCAAGCAATTGAGACATGGACGACCTCATTTTACTATGATATAGAAGCACTAGAATTCAATATTGAACACACCATTCTACAAATTTTGTGATTTATGGAACTTGACATGAATCATTGTAGGTCCTTATAGTTGATGAAAGATCACACAATGCTACCTAGTTTAGGAAGTAAAGTACAATGGTGTTAGAAGATGATGAAATTTTTTAGGAAGGGGACTTGGAAAATATGGATGCAAGAGGTGACACACTTGCTTTAATTGTGGAGAAGTTAGATCATGTGGAATTGTGCAAAGCCATGTGTTCTTTTAAATCCCTATCACAACATAGATTTCCAGATAGAATAATGTCATGACTTTATCAAGAAGTGGGAAGATAAGAAGGTACACATGGTGATAAAAAAAACCACATAGGGGAAATGAAGGAATTGTCCATGTGTATGTGGCGGTGTGAGGTGTAGCATGACTTAGGAGGATATTGGTGACCACCCATCTATTCCAATAATTAATAATGGTTCCACATCTTGGCATATTTCTGCAGTGCTTTAGTTCCCAAACTTCCAATGCATTTTTTAGGCCGTAAACAAGAGTTTTTGGCCTTGTGATAGCTTAGAGTTACCAAAATCATTGTTATAACTCATCCAAATGTGTTCTTCTCATCAATATTTTTCTAATGGCATATCATGTGCCTCAAATGGAGTCTATATGTGGAATTTCAAGCCATAGGAAGTTGATGCATCAACTAGAATCATCGCATCACATATTCCTTTTACCACTTAATCCCCTAAGCTTACGGTTTGGGATCATTAGGGATTTTGCCTCTTAGGGTTTCACATTTTATGTTAAAGGGAAATTTTGGCCTCTTGCAATCTCTTTTTGTGATTGAGCATAGTTGAAACATCTCTCTTCAGAGATATACCGCAATTCTAACTAGTTTGTATTGCTTTTTAGTTTACACTGTTTTTTCATTTCATTCATTAATAGAATTTGGGTTTTATTGTACTATTGTGCTCTCTAAAGTATATTTATGTGTGTGTTTTCATTTTATATTTATACCTTTATTTTATAATCCAAACTAGTGGTATGGTAGCAATTTTATCTTTGTTGTTTCTAAGTGCACGTCCTTGATGAGATCAGAGTATTGGGAGTTGTGTCCTAAATTAATCAATCTTGGGGAAATCCGCTCTCATCATCCCAAGCAAACTCGCATTGAAAAATAAAAGAGATATGATGGAGCAAGAGATGCTAATAAACTATTTCTCAAGGAATATTTCACATGACAAAGGAAAGAGATAATGGATATTTACACCTAGATTATTTGATGATTGCCAACAATGACATAGATACTTTCAAGTAACATTCATTTTGGAGTTGCAACACCATTCAAATTATGAGTTAAATTTGATATTAATTTACTTGAAGGCCAAACAAATCTAGATTATTTGGATAAATGATTAAATCTATTAGAGGGTTATTACTATATTCATAAAAATTTGACATTGAAAGATCATGTTCACACTCCTTAAGTTTATCTCACATGTCAAAGATTGGTGGAATAGTTATTGGGAGAACCCAATAACTAGAACCCACTAGGTCAAATTATTTTGATGCCCTCATGGAGGAATTCTACCATTTCAGAAGTTATGATGACCAATGCGTGACATGGACAACTTTACGCTAGGAGAGAGACTAAACAGTGTCAGAGTTCACCATTTTCTTCCATACCTTGCACTCAAAACTGGGTATAAAAGTCTCTCAATGATACTTGGTCCTAAATTACCATAATATCCTACATAGGTAAATCTAGACGTAGATGGATTTCCTAGAGGTATCCTTAATGGGAGTTTCTTATCGATATTCCATTCAAATCGAGTGGAAAATTTAGCAAAAGAATAAGCAAGAGTTTGGTACTATAAATTAATTGAAAGAAAAGCATGATAAAGGTGGACCTAAATAAGAAAAAAAGGATTAAATAAGGATAACTAATCTCAATACAACCAGTCCAAGTTGTAGGCAGAGAAGGGTAATGGGAAGTTGAAGAAGTACAATGGAAAGTGGTATGAGTTCCACCAAATCCCTTGGCACAACATCGATGAATTTATATCAAAGTAGACATTGCTCGCCAAGATGAAAACCTTGTATTTGAAACCTGATACTTATACTTTGACTCAACACCATATAATAGAAAGTGGATCATTCACAAAAAAAAACTATTGCTACCATTACAACTGCAAAGATCCAATTAGAAGATCTAGAGGAAGCTGAGCACCTATTTCATTCATAGATGTGGGTAAAAGTGACTCCACCACGTTTCACTACCGAAAGCAGTGTCCAAAAGGACCTGATTGTGAATAAGGTCATTAGGAGGCTTCAACTTTTGACAACATCACACTCCCAATTGTACAACATTGGTTTATTAATCCAAGGATGAGACATATGTGTCAGCCAATAATGCCACTTTCCATACAACATAAATACGTTCACAAACAAGGTATTGTGTGATGTTTTCCCACTTGAAGCTTGTGATTTTCTTGTAGGACAACTTTATATGTATAAACAACATGTTATTTATGAGTTTAGGATCCATAGCTTTACTTTTACTTTAGGAGGTCAATTGTACACGATATTGGAGGTAATTCTAGCTACTATAGTTTCTTCGATCTTAGAAAAATAGTGTAGGAAGGTGATCTCCCAAACCAAAAAATTCCCCCCCTTCATGATTTTGTTGGAAGGTCCCTCTACACATCCAAAGTGGGTGGAAAAGATAGTGGAAGAATACATATATATCTTAACGTCGCTTGTAAGGGTGCCTCTAGATTGTTAGGTCAAGCATTTAATTAATTTTATACCTAGATATCATATTCATAATGGACTTGTATACATATGATCTCTTATCTATAATTAATAAATCAAACATTAGATTCATGAGTTCATCCAAAAGAGACACATTCCTCCAAGCTCCTCAACTTGTGGGAGCCCAATTGTGTTGCCGCAATAGAAATATGGAGCATGGAGACTTGTATTGATTAGAGGCCTTGAACAAAAATATAATCAAGAACTGATGTCCAACCCCTTAGATTAGAGATCTTCTTGATCAACTCAAGGGTGCCAAGTTTTTAGGTATTATTGATCTTATGTCGGGCTAACACCAGGTACCCATTGAGAAAATAGATGTATAGAAGATAACCTTCAAGTAAAAAAAAATCCTTTTTGAGTGGTTGGTCATGCCTTTTCGTTTGATTAATTCTCCAACGCCATTCATGAGCATGATGGATGATATCTTATGACCAATCCAAAAAAAAAAATGTGGTTGTATATTTGGATGATATACTTATCTTTAGTAAAACTTGGGCATATTAATTAAAGCACAATCAATAGATCATGAGCACCTTGTGACAACACAAGTTATATATGATCCAGGAGGATATTGGTGGCCACCCACCTATTCCTCTTGGACACCCACCATTGTTTCTTTCAGTTTTCCAGTTTCCTTAATTGTAGCACAATTTACTATTTTTGGTAGTTTTCGGGTCCTAAACTTCCAGAGCCGTTTCGAGGCCCTAAACGACGTTTTTTTGGCATCGAATGGTCGGGAAAATATGAGTCTGTTCTAGACTTAATATTTGTTATTTATGGATGTAGTCCTTAAACATATATTTCTAATGATATATCATGTGCATCAAACGGAGGTAGTATGCTAAAGTTACGACCCCGGGAAATTGATGTACCAAGTTACCTAACGGGGCCCACATTAAGGCGTTTCACCTCCTAGGGTTAGGGTTTTTGATGTGTAGGGTTTCCATTGTTTCTCAATAATATATAGGCCTTCGAGCCTCATTGTAACATAGAGTTCAGAGGCATTTATCCACCACATCTCTTCTCAAAGATAAGCTACCAGCACTCTAGCTAGTTTATTTCCATTCTGTATGTAAACAAGTTTCAGTTATTGATTAATGAAATGAAGTGTTATTTCCGTTGCATATTTGTTTCTATGGTTATTTGTGTATTCTGTTGTGTTCCTGCATAAATCTAGATCAGTGGTATTAGAGCAATCTGCTCTTTCTCGATCCTTCTTTGCATGTCCTCGACGAGGGCGGGGTATAAAGAGTTAGGGCTCGATCTGGTTGAACCTTTGCAAGATTAACCTCGCAAATCCCAATGGCCACCCATGGGGGACGAAAAGAAAGACGAGGGCGCAGAAGATCCTATCAAAATTTTGCTCGAGGAGGCCCTTGAAAAACAAAGGAACGCGATGATGGATAACTTCGCCCAGATCCTTCAACGACTTCCCACTGGCGACGCATCTGCATCTAGCAACCACTCTGGAGGTGAAAACCCTTTTAAGGTACAAGTAAATTTTGACATCCCCTTATTTGACAGTTGAATATATGCAGATGCCACAAAAAGATTACTTTTTCTCTACTCAAATCTGCCCCCCATGTCAAGGACTGGTGGGAAACCTACTGTGAGAGAAAGGATGAGGAGGAACCCTCTCTGTTCTCGGTCGTACCCACTTGGAATTCTTTCTGAGATGCCATAAAGGGACAATATTATCCAGTGGGGAGCTATGAGGACAAGTACATCCAATGGACTATGCTGCGGCAGCAAAGAGATCAAGATGTGCATGAGCTGACAAAACTGTTCCATACCCTGCGCACCAAGTTGGGTATCAAAGATTTAGAGAAACATTTGGTGCTGACGTACCGCAGTTGTCTGCATAGATAAATTCAGGAGGAAATTGAGTTCCTCAACATCTCCTCGCTTGGTACGGCATATCGGTACGCTGCCAAAATTGAGCAAAAATTCAAACAGAAAAAGCGAGACTTTGGATCTGTGAATCAGAAGCAAGGGAAAGGTGCCCCCAAACCACAGAACCAAGAACACAACCAAGGCATGGTGACTCAAGAAAACTTACCAAAGCCACAACCAAAGAGCAACATTGCAAAGCCGAAGAAGGAAGCGGGAAAGTGGTGTGAGTTCCATAAGAGCCCCACTCACAACACAAGTGAGTGTCGGGCTAAGCAGTCACTAGTGGCTGAGATAAAGGCTTCTGAATCAGATGCATACTCTGACACTGAATCAGAACCTCAAAAGGGGAATGAAAAAGGGAAGAAAATTATGGATGCAGAGCCCAACACCACCGTTGTCACCACGAAGATCCAAAAGGAAGAACCCAAATATTCATAGGAGGAGGAGCGTCTTTTCCACTCCCAGATGTGGGTAAAGGGTTCCCCGCTATAGTTCAGTGTCAACAGTGGGAGCCAAAAGAACCTGATTTCAGCAGAGGTCATGAAGCGGTTGGGTTTGCCGACCATAGCACACCCGCAGTCATACACCATCGAGTGGCTTCACCAAGGATGAGATCTCTGTGTCAGCCAGCAGTGTCAACTTCCCTACAGCATCAAGCCCTTCACCGATGAGGTATTATGTGATATTGCTCCTCTTGATGTTTGTGATGTATTATTAGGTCAACCATACTTATGGAAGTGACATGCTATGTATGAGTCCCGGCCTCGCGGTGTTATTATTACGTTGGGAAATAATTTGTACAGAATACCAGAGGTACCACCTCCTGCCGCTATCTCTTTGGTTACTGCAAAACAATGCAGTAAGCTCATTTCCAAAACCGGGAAGTTTGTTTTCTTGATGATCCGCCCTCAGGGAAAGAAGAATATCATTGCCACAACCTCCATACAGGGCCCCTTCACATGACAACAACAAATGGACAAGGTCGTGGAGGAGTACCGGGAAATATTCACCTCACCCACCTGGGTGCCTCTCCATTGTCAGGTCAAGCACCCCATCGATCTGACCCCAGGTGTGCCGCTACCCAATGGACCGATCTATCATCGTTCTATTCTAGAAAATGATGAAATCAAGAGGCAAATTTAGGAGTTGCTGCAGAAGGTTCACATCTGGCCAAGTTCATCGCCCTGTGGGAGCTCGATCGTGTTGGTACAGAAGAAGGATGGGACTTGAAGACTCTGTATTGACTATTGGGCGCTGAACAAGATCATTGTCCATAATAGGTACCTGATCCCACGGATTGATGACCTCCTGGAAAAGCTTCAAGGGGAAAAATATGTTAGCAAGATCGACTTAAAGTCCGGGTATCACCAGGTATCGATCGAACCAACCGATGTGTGGAAGACTGTCTTCAAATCCGAGGGCCTTTTCAAATGGTTGGTCATGCTTTTCAGGCTGACAAATGCTCCTGCAACCTTCATGAGACTGATGGACGACATCTTGCAACCATTCACCAACTCATTTGTAGTAGTGTACTTGGATGACATCCTGATCTTCAGCCAGACTTGGGAAGAGCACCTCCACCACATCCGACAGGTCCTCCAAACATTGCGGCAGCACAATTTGTGTGCCAATTTGAACAAGTGCACTTTTGGCATGACCCAGGTTCAGTATCTGGGATACATTATTGATGACTGTGGGGTACATGTGGATCCAACCAAGATCCAAGACATTCAGGATTGGCCAACCCCAACTACTCTAGCAGAGCTTCGCAGCTTTCTGGGCCTTGCTAATTTCTACCACAGGTTCGTGTTGGGATTCTCTCATATCGCTTGGCCCTTGAGTCAAGTCACTAAGGGAGGAGAGAAAGAAAAATTCTTTTGGTCAGAAACTCAACAAAAGGCGTTTGCAGAATTAAAACATCGCCTATGTTGTGCCGCAGTGCTCAAATTACCAGACTTGCAACAACCATTTGAGATCGAGACAGATGCCTCTGACTATGCTATTGGGGCAGTCCTTATTGAACAAGGGCATCCATTGGCATATCACAGTGAGACACTGTCCGACACTATCTGCAAATATCCCACTTATGACAAAGAGATGTATTCCATTGTACAGGATTGCCGACAATGGAAGCATTACATTTTGGGGAAGGAAACGATCATCCACACAGACCACCAACCCCTGCAGTTCATGCAGACACAAGGGAAGTTACAAAATGATCACCATCAGAAGTGGTCCACATATCTACAACAGTTTCATTTGAACATCAAGTACAAGAAGGGAAGCACTAATAATGTTGTAGACTGCCTTAGCCGACCACCGATCGCGGTGATAATGACCGTCCTCAACTCTTGTCGGCATGAGACTTCTGATTGGCTGCTTCTCTACAAGAGTGATCTAGAATTCAGCCACACATACCAGACGCTCTTGGAGGGAAACCAAGTTCCAAAACTTCACCTCCGTACTACTGTGTCACATGGGACACCTTTGTGTTCCTTTAAGCGAGTGTGCGAAGATGATTTGGGAAGCGCACTATAGTCGAGTCGCTAGGCATTTCGGGGTCGAGAAAATAGTGGCAGTACTGCAAAAGTATTTCTTTTGTTCGAACCTTCAACAAGACGTCGAGAAGTACATCCGATCCTACAATGCCTACGCCATTGCCAAACCATCCATCAAGAAGCAAGGCCTCTATACTTCGTTGCCTACCCCTAGTCGACCTTGGGAATCCATCTCCATGGATTACATGTCAGGCCTTCCTTCTACTAAGCGCGGCCATGACTGTGTGTATGTGGTCATTGACAGATTCTTAAAGACGGCCATAATGGTGGCCTGCAAGAAGAATATCATAGCAGAAGCCACTCCTAAACTCTTCTTTGAACGAGTGTGGGTACACATTGGGATCCCACAGTCTATAATCTCAGACCGAGATAGCAGGTTCCTTAGTACATTCTGGTCTAGCCTATGGTCAATGCTAGACACCAAGATAATAAAGTCCACAGCTTTCCATCCCTAGACTGATGGCCAGACAGTGGTCGTCAACAGGATGATTGTACACATTTTGCACATGTACAACTCAAAGCATCCACGCACATGGGATGAGAGCCTCCCTTATGTACAACACAGTTATAACCGAGCCCTCCACGACTCAACCAACCACAGCCCCTTTCAGGTGGGCTTGGGATTCCAACCACTATGTTCGATTGACGTAGCCATGCCATTTGCAGCTACTCAAGCTGATTCAACTCATATCCAGTCTGAAGTTTCCAAGGAAAACAACCTCATTGAGCACATTCAGCACATTCACCAATGGGTTCTTGACATATTGGACAGATCCAATGCTAAGTACAAGCAGTGACATGATCAGCATCGGGTGCAACACAACTTCCAGGTGGGTGACAAAGTGTGGCTGCATTTGCAGAAGCAGTGCCTCGCTGGACCCCACCGCAAGCTTTGCCCGCTCCGATATGGGCCATAAACCATCACCAAGGCTGTTGGGGACAATTCATTCGAGCTCAGTATTCCACCATTCCTTGGCCTGCACCCAGTGTTCAATGTGGACCGCCTTTGGCCCTACTTTCCACCTCTACTGGACACATCAGACGTGGCAAAACAACTCACACCAACAGAGTTAAACCCCAACTGCATGGAACAAGCCACCACTGATCGGATTATGGACACACAGATCAAGAACACCTACTAGCAGAAGATCCAGCTATATCGAGTTGTCAAAGCAGGCCAACTCCTTCACCAGGGAAAGTGGCTCACCAGGGACCAAGTTCAACAGAAGTTTCCTCATCTCATGGAGGAACTCAATGCAATGGGGACCATTGCTTCCTAAGGGGGGAGGAATGATCCAGGAGGATATTGGTGGCCACCCACCTATTCCTCTTGGACCCCCACCATTGTTTCTTTCATTTTTCTAGTTTCCTTAATTGTAGCACAATTTACTATTTTTGGCAGTTTTTGGGTCTTAAACTTTTGGAGTCGTTTTGAGGCCCTAAACGACGTTTTTTTGGCATCGAATGGTCAGGAAAATATGAGTTCATTCTAGACTTGATATTTGTTGTTTATGGATGTATTCCTTAAACAAATCTTTCTAACGATATATCATGCGCGTCAAACGGACGTAGTATGCTAAAGTTACGACCCCGGGAAATTGATGTACCAAGTTACCCAAGGGGGCCCACATTAAGGCGTTTCACCTCCTAGGGTTAGGTTTTTAGATGTGTAGGGTTTTCATTGTTTCTCAATAATATATAGGCCTTCGAGCCTCATTGTAACACATATTTCAAAGGCATGCAAGCGCCACATCTCTTCTCAGAGATAAGC
Source organism: Pseudotsuga menziesii (assembly GCA_001517045.1). NCBI lineage: Eukaryota > Viridiplantae > Streptophyta > Pinopsida > Pinales > Pinaceae > Pseudotsuga > Pseudotsuga menziesii. The sequence continues at coordinate 73,602 of LPNX010166394.1, forward strand.
TACCAGCACTCTAGCTAGTTTATTTCCATTCTGTATGTAAAAAAGTTTCAGTTATTGATTAATGAAAGGAAGTGTTATTTCTTATGCATATTTGTTTCTATGGTTATTTGTGTATTCTATTGCGTTCCTACATAAATCTAGATCAGTCGTATCAGAGCAATCTTCTCTTTCTCGATCCTTCTTTACGTGTCCCCAATGAGGGCAGGGTATAAAGAGTTAGGGCTCAATCTGGTTGAACCTTTGCAAGATCGGCCTCGCAAATCCTAACGGCCACCCATGGGGGATGAAAAGAAAGACGAGGGTACAGAATATCCTATCAAAATGTTGCTCGAGGAGGCCCTTGAAAAACAAAGGAACACGATGATGGATAACTTCGCCCAGATCCTTCAACGAATTCCCACTGGCGGCGCATCTGCATCTAGCAGCCACTCTGGAGGTGCAACCCCTTTTAAGGTACAAGTAAACTTCAACATCCCCATATTTGATGGTCGAATAGATGCAGACGTCGTAGATAAATGGTTGAATCTATTAGAAGGATATTTCTCGGTTCATGACTTTTCTAACCGGGAAAATATTACTTTTTCTCTACTCAAAGCCGCCCCCCGTGTCAAGGACTGGTGGGAATCCTACTGTGAGAGAAAGGATGAGGAGGAACCCTCTATGTTCTTGGTTGTACCCACTTGGAATTATTTCTGAGATGCCATAAAGGGACAATATTATCTGGTGGGGAGCTATGAGGACAAGTACATCTAATGGACTACACTGCAGCAACAAAGAGATCAAGATGTGCATGAGCTGACGAATCTATTCCATACCCTGCGCACCAAGTTGGGTATCAAAGATTCAGAGAAATATTTGGTGCTGAAGTACCGCAGTTGTCTACACAGATACATTCAGGATGAAATGTAGTTCCTCGACATCTCCTCGCTTGGTACGGCATGTCGATACGCAACCAAAATTGAGCAAAAATTCAAACAGAAAAAACGAGACTTTGGATCTACGAATCAGAAGCAAGGGAAAGGTGCCCCCAAACCGCAGAACCAAGGACATAGCCAAGGCATGGCGACTCAATAAAACTTGCCAAAACCGCAAGCAAAGAGCAACACTGCAAAGCTGAACAAGGAAGTGGGAAAGTGGTGCGAGTTCCATAAGAGCCCCACTCACAACACAAGTGAGTGTCGGGCTAAGCAGTCACTAGTGGCCGAGATAAAGGCTTCTGAATCAAATGCATACTCTGACACTGAATCAGACCTCGAGAAGGGGAATGACAGAGAGAAGAAGATTATGGATGCAGAGCCCAACACCACCGTTGCCGCCACGAAGATACAAAAGGAAGAACCCAAATATTCAGAGGAGGAGGAGCATCTTTTCCACTCCCAGACGTGGGTAAAGGGTTCCCCTCTACAGTTCATTGTCGACAGTGGGAGCCAAAAGAACCTGATTTTAGTAGAGTTCGTGAAGCGGTTGGGTTTGCCGACAATAGCACACCCACAGTCATACACCATCTGGTGGCTTCACCAAGGATGAGATCTCCGCGTCAGCCAGCAATGCCGACTTCCCTACAGCATCAAGCCCTTCATCGATGAGGTATTATGTGATATTGCTCCTCTTGATGTTTGTGATGTATTATTAGGTCAACCATACTTATGG